>JASXSY010000444.1:0-105710 GCA_034509805.1 Sipha maydis
ACAAGAATAAATGTCTAAAGTCGCATAATGACACCTTTGCGACTTTAACCACTATGCCATACTCTTTTTTACTCAGTGTGGTATCACATTCGTGTCCCACGGTTCTCCTCACGCGATTGTCGTACGCATTGTACATAAAATATACAATATATTCGTAAACTATAATCGTATAATATTATATGTATTACATATCGACTCGTATATTTACATAAACAAGCGATTCGATACGTCAAGCACATTTCGCTGCTAGGCTTTTATTATTACTATTATTGTTGTTTTTGCGTTGTATTGAATGTAATATGCACATATATTATATGCGTATAGGTAAGCGCATCAGTATTGATAGTAGTATTGCACGTGTGTCTCGTTGGAAAACGGCTACTCTATCGATATCAATTATCATTAATCGATAATATTGTGACGGCAGTGACGGAAGAAAAGGTGAAAAACTTGCGTTTCTTTTCATCTTGCACGGCACGAGGGTAATCGTATTAAGAGAACCCTTACCGGCTTCCACTCTGTCTGATATATAATACGTCTTCCACACGCGCACATGCACTTGCACACACATGCTCACACTTGTGCACGTACACACACAGACACAGCACTCACACACACACACACACACACACACACACACACACACACACACACACACACACACAAAGATACACAATACGCATGCACACCACGCTCACGCGCGTGCACACGTAGACACACCTTATACCGGAAAAAACGTGTTTTCGAGCGCACCGCCAAAGTTGTCAAATTACTAAAGTTTATTGCGCACGCCCTCCCGTGGGATAACTATATGGCATCGAATAGGAGGATTCGGCAGCGGTGGCAGTGCAGGCATAAAACTTCATTTTTCGCTTACACAAGCGTTTCCGGTGTCAGCGGACGTGCGAGAGAGTCGGAACGGTAAGGGATGACGGGAGGGTGCTGCGAATTTCCACGACGGCAGCCGCCGCCAATTCGGCCGTTAGAGAACGTACTTAATCATCTTTTACGTGATTGCTATATGTATACACGTATCATATATATATATATATATATATATACATACATTCAGCCCTTAATATTTTATTTCATTTTATTTACGCCTCTCTCGGTCCGTCCGTCCGTCCGTCTCTTCGTCTGTATCTTTCTCTTTTCCCTACTTTTACCTCTATTTCTTTCTCATTCTCTGCATCCGTACCACGTTCATTCTTCGTCATCCATCGTACAACGCAGAGGAAACTTTTTACCACGCCCTAATTAACTACTTATACTTTGAACTTGGTTCTGCTGTCTGACCGACGACGTGGCGATTAAAAGAGAGGTGGCCGTCGTGGTAGTACGTGTAGTACTGAAGTACTGTAATAACACTGATATGCACTATATATATTGTAGTGCGCATTACATCCTATTGTTCCCTCATCTCCACTACATAACCATCTGGTGAACGGCTATTGCACCTTTGAGTGGTGTATGTGTGTGTTTTTGTAAATCGATGGGATGTTACTTGATTTTTAATATTTTATAGCATTTAATGAGTTTTACACAGAGGTATTACGTGCGTTGGACGGTTGGTTTTTTTTTCGCGCACTCGTATGTTTTTAATTGAAAACTAATTAAATACACTATAAAATTATGATATATTCTTTGGTACGGAAAAAAGTGTACGAACGTGTCCTCTTTTGAAGTAGCGTGTGGTTTTATTCGCTATGGATCATGTTTTACGGACTATCACAAACGGTTTGTTTATGTACTTATTATACGCGCACGTTACAGCTAGTCGATTAGTCCCGGGAAATAAACCCCATACTCATTACAACCGGAGTACGGACGCTTATAGATGAAACGAGCTTAAATAGGCAACGTATTTCCTGAAAATAAGAAAAAAAAATTGTTTACATCATCAGTTTTAACTTAGGGGTCATTAATCTAAAATCAGGAATTGTCACTAACACTTATCAAAAATAAAATGATCATACTAGTATTTATAGTTTTTTTTTTTTTGTAACAAACATGTGCTAGTTTTTTTTTCAATGGTAAGTTATATATTTTCATCCAATAAGACCGATAATTATTGGCTCAATTTGGTATCTATTACAGGGGGTTTGTGGAGTGATTGGCTTTATTTTAGTCTACTTTGAGAGTTGTGATACTAAAAGGGTTGAGAAATGGTTAATGATATATATGGTATATAGTATTCATTATTATGTATATCGAATAGTAGAAATAAATCATCAATGCGTAATTATTTTTTGAAAAGTAACAGATAATATTGCATGTAAATTATGGCCAACGAAAAGGTTCATCCCCTTGAATTATAATACTGTTGGGGGTTTTAACCAATAGTAATTGGTGATTTAAATAGTTATTGTTACAATAATATAACGTGTAAAATATGTAAATACTATTTAATCTATATAGACATCTCAATAAACTATGGATGGAGAAAGACTTAATTAGCAAAACGGTTTTCCAATTATTAAACGAAACTGATTGCATATAGGAAGTCTTATATATATATATATATATATACATAAAAAAATGGAAAATTTTTTAATATAATTTATAATAAATATAAACATTTATAATACATAAGTATATTTAGTACAGAAAAATAAAAACTAAATAATATTTTTTCGTTAACCATATCTTTAAGGATATCCATAGCGTTAAGAATGACGAAAAATATTTTTTAGTCTTATCAATGGTTTCCTAATTTCCGAGTTTAAAAAAAGAGTAGTTTAGTAGTTAATTATAGTTTATTGAAATATATATAATATAGAAATTGGGTAACCAGTGTAACTAATTTACATTTTTCCGCATCAGAGTGTATATTTGGTAACTTTGTTTCTGACATTTGAGATAGGTAGTTTTGATGAACTTTCCATTTTAATTTTTTTTTTGATAATTTTTCCTATATAATATTGTAGTATTTCGGTACTGTAATTTATTTTTCGACTTTATGCTATATAAATACCTAAAAACTTGTTTCGGTTCCAAGTAATTTTCATTTTAAAATTTATCAATTTACAAAAACAATTAAATGGCACTAATTACGTACAGGTAATTAAACTACTATAATGTAGGTCGATCGAGTAAGGAGTTTCATCTTGATGATCTCTATCACTCTCCTTTTCTCCCTCTTAGTAGCATAACTAGAGATTAGTTTTAAAAGAGGATAGTGGCTTATGAAAATGGTCTAGAGGAGCTCTCGGTCTTACAAAATTTGGTGTGGGGGCGAAAATTAATATTAAAATATTATACGTACACAGTATATAATATTAGATACTAAAAGTATTGAATAATTAGTATACATAAAATAATAATAAGCACAAAATAATCTAATTAGATATTAATAAGTACGTTATAAATACCTAATAATACAAATAATAATTATCAATATGCTTAAATCACAAATTATTATATTGTTTTTACGTGTTATGCTGCTACAATTATAACATGTTATTTGAGGACTAATCTTTAAAAACATAATAATTAATAATATTATAATAATGTACATGAATACATTGTACTGTCTCAGCTTCTAGTTTTCTCCATAATTTTGATTTTTGGAATTGTGAGTTTAATATAGATTAATGCTGACGATAGACTGATACATTTTTTATTTGTATTGAATATAATATTATTGTGCATTAAGATTCGATATCTCAACGAGCAATTATTTTTTGTGTAATAAAATATTGGGTGGTAGGTGAACTAAAATCATGGCTTTTTGTTTTAAGATAGCTCGCCTCACTACCGGAAGGGGATGCATTTGATTAGCAGTGGCGGTTTTGATAAAACATCAAGAGGGAACTATTTTAAATTTTTTTGGTTCCCTTCACCATAATTACATATACCAAATAAAGAATACAATTTGTTTATGGTCCTATAATAATTAATTGACATATAACTTTCATTTTTTATTTCATAATTTAAATATTTAGTTTTATTGGAATCTTTATAAAGTAACAGTCTCTGAATTATACTTACCTTTAACCGTGTACATAATGTTATATAAAAATATAGTAAAAAGTCCATTAATTTGGCTATAATCTAATCAAAAACATGAATAATAAATGCATAACTGAAGTAATAAATATAAAGCAATTTAAGCATATTTTAATGAAATTTTAATTAAAATAAAGATATGCAACTAATGCCAAACTAGTTGTAAAAAAAATTGTTGTATGTAAAAATCACCATGTAGATTATATTTAGATTTACTTAAAACAATTTAACATGCAAAGTTCATGCTGATATCAAAAAAAAAAAATTAAAAAATCAATAAATAATAAAAAAAAGTTTGAACACATTATATTGTGAAAATAATATGACATACATAACATAATCGTTGACACAAAAAAAAATCCAAGGGGGGAGCGAGAGCCCCTTTCGACCCCTCCGCTAAAAACCGCCACTGTTGATTAGTGTAATTTAATGTCTTCTATTCTATCAAACACTCTGCATTTATGTATTTTTATTGTCTGAACCTATACAAAAATGTATTACATGTAACTGTATATATATTGCAAATTGTTTTTAGATCAAATATGAAAAAATTAAATGTATATGCACTCAAAAAATCAGTAATAATTGCGTTAGACTAGGTTAGGTTAGGTAAAGTTAGGTAGGGGCCGAAATATCGTTCACACTATGGAGTCAAAGTTGCTTGGGTTATTCAACCAGTATATCAGAGAAGGGGTAATTCCATTCAGCTGGAAAAGGGCACGCGTGGTCCTGCTGAGAAAGGAAAACAAACCGGAAGGAGAGCCATCTTCTTATAGGTCCATCTGTCTCCTCAACGTGAGGAAAGTTTTTGAGACGATGCTGGTGGCCAGAATGGAGGAACATGTCGCGTCGAATGGCGGCCTCTCTCCCAACTAGCACGGCTTCATGAGAGCCACCTCAAAGGATGACGCGGTTCGGAAGCTGATACACTTCCCGTCCAATAACTTCTGCACGGCCGTCAGTCTGATATTAAAAACGCCTTCAACTCGATTGGTTGGAAGGAGGTAATGGTTGCATTTGGTCGACTTGAAGTACCGGCATACCTCGAGAAGATCTTCTTCGAGTACTTCAAAGGCAGGACTACAGAAACGTCAGCCGGAAGCCAACAGATCGAGATTGAAGTCACCTGCGGCGTACCCCAAGGTTCTGTAGTATCCCCACTGCTGTGGAATATTACCTATGACAGTGTACTCCACCTCCAGCTGCCGATGGGCTCCGACCTCCTCGGCTTCACCGACGACACCATGGTCATCGCCTCGGCAAGCTCGATCCTGGACCTCGAGTCAAAGGCGAACGAGGCCCTTCACCTGGTATTCGGTGAAATCAGAGGGCTTGGGCTGTCACTCGCGGTCAATAAAACTGAAGCCGTACTCTTCATAAGCAAGTGCAAATTTAGGGAGCCAACGCTCCGAATGGATGGGCAAACCCTAGAGCTGAAGCCGGAGATGAAGTACCTGGGGATGACAATACAGAGAAGCCTTCTCTTCAAATCCCACGTGTCGGAAGCCGCGAAGGCGGAAAGAGTGGCGAACTCGCTGGGACGGCTCACGCCGAACATTGGTGGACCGAAAGAACTGAGGAGAAGGCTATACGTGGTGGTCATCCAATAAATTCTACTATATGGGTCTCCCACCTGGGCAGACAGCCTCGACTACGTCCCCAGGAACTCGGTCACCATCAACAAAGTACAGCGCAAATCACTTCTTAAAAGCATTTGCGCGTACCGTACGGTGTCTGAAGTGGTGGCAAAGTACTCTCTGGCATGCCCCCAGCGGACTTGTTAGCGAGAGAACGGAATGCAGTGTTTGACCTGAGAAGGTCAGGGCAGATATCTGATACTTCGCCCCGCGTGGCTATTATGGAAAAATGGCGTACAAGGGTCGAGGAAGCATCCACGGGGAACTGGACAAGGCGCCTCATCCAAGACCTTGATGCATGGGGCAATAGGAAACACGGCCTACTGGATTTCCATCTAATTAAGGTGCTACCCGGATATGGCTGCTTCGGAGTGTACCTAAGTAAAATACAGAAAGAGCCAAACAGAAAATGCCACCACTGTCCGGCGAAAGTAGATGACGCAGCCCACACCACGTTCGAGTGCCCGGCATGGGTCGAGGAAAGATCCGTTCTGGAGCAGCAACTCGGAATCCAGTCGACAGCAGACAACCTGATCGCTTTCATGCTTTCATGTCTTTCCAAATGGGAAGCGGTTGTCGCATTCTCAAGGTCGATCATGACAGCGAAGGAAGATGTCGAGAGGGAGAGGGAGCGATAAGGAATATCGGTCGCAGGATGACCAAACACGTCAAAAGAACACAACCTAGTTAAGTTTAAATATGTAGGCCGAAGACCAAACATCAGGGTGGTTAGAGGCCCCCATACTTTTATCTTGGAAACAAATATTTTGTATTTAAACATGTATTGTAAGTTTCGTTTTAGTTGAATAAATTATGCGACTAGGGGAGAGGCAATGTTACAAACAGTTCCTCCCCTAGCCGTGATGGAAAAAAAAAAGGTAGGAGCCGAGCAATAGTAATGTGAAAACTGCATCCGCTTGGTCTTCGATTAAAACAAAAAAATAAAAAAAGGTAAGGTTAGGTAATTAGATGATAGCACCTATTGTCAAAACGGTATAAAAAAGTATATTCTTAAATTATTTTGTTTTCTAACAAAAAATATACATAGCATTTATTTATATAGCTGCTAAATATAGATATAATTCATATTGGTTACAAAAACAAGTCAATAGCTTTTAAATGTGTATTTACGTAATGTAATTTCATTTTTATTGATGAAATAATGTTTTTTTAAGTTATCTATTTTTCGATCTGATTATAATTTTTTAGTTAAACATCGTGTTAAACATATAATATTATTATGTATTTACATGATAATATTTTTATCCAAATTAATTCTTATCTGATAACGAGATTATAAAAATTGATAATATGATAGGAAAGTATAGCCGGAATCACAGTTGTACCTACTTCACACTACGTAAATAATAACCTAATGTTTCAAACTCAATAACTACATAATTTTTTTATTTTGTCCTTTCGTTTGATTATTATTATTATAAAGAACAACAGTTTTTTTTTTTTATGTTAAATCATTCAATTGATTATTATTATAATACATTTTTATTATATTTTTGAACTTGTCTTTTTACTTATCTTTTATTAATATTATTATTATTCTTATTACTATTATTATCATTGTGCGTGTATTGTACTTTCGCATTATTCCACTCCATTTTTAAATTAAAATTAAATAATACAAATGTATAAGTTTATATTATAATAAATTTTATTAATTTTATTATTCATATTAATAATAATAATAATAATAATATTTTAATAATATTATTTTATTCATTAATTTTAATTAATTGTATAATACATTTACACATACGAACATAATTCGGCGATATCATCGGGCGATTCACTGCGAGCAACTGGTTTACCATCCACACTCGTGTAATGAAACATTCCTTCGATGTTCGTCAAATAACCGACACTTGGGTGAATCGACGGCGTCGCGAGCCGAACACGCGCGAATGATACAGTAACACCGTACACACCTGAGCATTACAGTTACATTATAGCGTTACATTACACCTAAATGCTCTGGCGTGTACCCGGCTTTAGCCACCAGTATACAAACAATAATATTGTGTAGTATTACTATAGCTAAAAATTTTAGTTTTTACGCCAGAACAAAGTCCGAAGGCGGTGATTACACCCATTACACTTATATTTCTTGTCCGCATTCGTGATCATCTATATTTTATAGTGCGATATGATAAGTTTATAAGATTAGAACCGTCGCGTTGTCGTTACGGTTTACAAAACTAATTTATATCGATTCGCTGTAATGCAATTTGCTTTTATGTAAGTAAATATAAATTAGTAACCAATATAATTTAATGATAACCTGTATTCAAATAAATAATACATAAATAACGTATCATATTGGTTGCTGAAAATTTGGACAAATAAGTAATATATATATTTTTTCGAGGGTATTTTCGATATTTGCATAAATTTGATACGGTTACCTACGAATCAATATTATCCTGTAGAGATTTTGTAAATTTTGAAAGTCAACCTCACTGAATGTTTTTTTTAATATTTATTGCTAGTTCATTTCCATTGAGTATACATTTTTAAAAAATAATTTTTTTATTATTTATGAGATCTTTATAAAAAACATTTTCACAAATAATTTTAATAATTTTATTTATTTTTAAATTACAAGTTCATATTCCACTTCTAAAACAGAATGTTTTTCTAAAAGTATTGATGTATAATATTTAATTATCATTAGTTATTGTAGTATATTATATATATATATATATGTTATAGTAATAAACATATGTTTGTTTAAAGTTGGGGCAAGATATATATCTCATAACTTGCCGGGGGTTTCCAAAGAAGAAAAAAACATTTTAAATTGTTATACATCAATAAAATTTGATAAAGGTAAATAACTGAACATTAGCTTCATTTAATAGAAATATTGTTGAAATCGGATAATGTATACGTAAAAAGTTAATAATGATTTTCATTAGTTGTGTTGATGGCAGGCGTGTACCGTAAGGGGAGGATTTTGGGTGTTGAACATTCTCCTCGCAAAATGTTAACAATTTTAGAAAAAAAGTATTAATTAATATTTTTATACAATTTAAGTTTAATGTTATAAATATTTGTCAGGATTATTTATGTAATCCATCTTCTTTCTAAGATATTGGAATATTTGTGAAAACTAGATGGAAATATAATATTTGCAAAACATATTTTTACAGAACACGTTGAAAAAAGTAAATAATTTTGAAAATAACATCATATATTTATAATATTATAAAATATTTATCAGTAAACATTTCAAGTATAAAGGATTATTATTATTTTTTTAATTATTTATTTCGTCTTCAACATATTACTTATTAGCCAAAATAATTTATACTTTACATTTTATGTTATAATATTTACATTCATAAAAATAATAGTCATTAAGTTAATATAATATTGGTATATTTAAGATATTTATAAATTATAATAAAGAATTATTATTATCATCAAAAATATTTGTTAAAATAGATTTGTTGTGAATTTATACATATTTCCATCAGTTAAACGTAAATTGCTTGAAAATGTATTAGAAGATTACAGTAAAAATTCATTAGACAGTAGACAAGACAGCCAACGAAGCAATAATTTCACACAGCTCGGTAATAATTAATAAAATACAATAATTTTAAGACGCAGGAAAAAAAAATTAATAATATAACAAAAAAATATTGACAAGACATGTGGGAGGAAACACCAATTATAAATAAACTTAGAGAGTTCAGAACAAATGTCATCCCATGGAAATATTTTCTCCCACAATCATACACTAAGAAGTAGTTATTACAAGGACCCGTATTGGATACTCTCATAACACTCTCTAACTATCTAACACGTCTACATCTTATAACCAAAGAAGAGCTTCTAACCTGCGAAATATGTAACAAATAAATTACTATCATTGTACTAGAATGCCCTAAGTTTAGCAGCTCCAGACAAATTCTCAGGAAATCACCCACAATGAAATAAGCACTTGGAGAGGAATATTCGGGAAACATTTTCAAGTCTTCCATAGACATAGGTCAATTATAACAAAGCTAATTTAAGACAAGTTATGTAACCAATACCCCCAAATATTCAACCTATATAATTTTTAAAATTAATATGTAAAAACGTTTGGCTAATGACCTCAAATGTTGAAGCCGTATTATTTCAATATATATAAAAAAAAAATTAATAAAAATTCTATATTTGTGTTGAATTTGTAATAATAATATAATTATAGATTATTATTATTACTTTAATTATTAGAGCAACACATTAAATGTTAATTATTTTCAATTACAACAATGAAAAAATATAATAATTAAGTTGTTACTCTTAAATCATTCTGTTCGGACATTAGCAAATGGAAGTGTATTAAAACAAATAAGTCGAAAAATATATTCGTGTTCACTGGACAACGAATTCTTATTCCAAGTTCTTCCATTTACGGTTTCCGATTTTTTTATTACGTTTTACATTTCAGAATAGATGAGTATAATTGTTCCGGATCATTAACAACACTGACGTGCATATAAAAGGGGTGTAACTTTGAAACTCGGGCCCAGGGGCAACATTTTCAACGACTTGAGTGGATGCTTAGGATTTGACATTGAGGGTCTCCCGAAAAACGTTAAGTCTAGTGAGAGGCCGAGTTGCAACATTAATAAATATAGTTAAAAGATCCTGTTGTTGTTAACTTCACTTTAAAATCAAGTATATTTAAACTTAGACCCGGCAAACAATCCAACGGAGTTTGTTATTAGTTTTTTTCCGTCAGTAATTGTACAATGTTGAATCTGAAAGTATAAAAAAAAATATTTATTCAAACATTATTTTATATTGTATGATACATAATGTATTTATGTAGTATGTATTTCATATATAAGCTTCAAAAATATTAAGCTATAGGCTGGACAATCTCGTTCTCTGATTCCCACATGAACCAGGGACTGGTACCTTTTGGTTTTTTCGGTTATGGTTCTGGTTCCGGTATTCAATTTTTTCTATTTAAAGGTTCTGGTTCCAGTTTTTTAAAAATTAAAAATAAGGGTTAGGGTTAGGGTTCCGGTTTATAAGGTTTCAAATGTTATTTTTTAAAAAAAATGTTTATAGTATGACGTTTGATTTTTTGATAGGTACCTATACATAAAGTAGTTGTACATGTGTTACCAATCAGCAATATCGATAATTCCATCATCATATTTATTGTCTAGGTATTTAGGTATACAAAATATATACAATAACCGTTCACAAGTTAATGCAAATAATCTTTAAATTTTCAAGGTATGTCATAATTATAAAAAGAGTAGATAATACAATACAAAAATACAAATTCATTTATGAATGAATAAATGTATATCTGAAAATAATATATAGGTACATTCCTATATACAAATAATAATTTTTATTGTTTATGCCCTAGACTCTGAACAATAGATATGGCATATAATATATATGAAAATACATGTGATTCGAAACAACATTCATTAACTCTACTGCTATATCGCAATCAATGCTGGCTCAAGTTAAAAGCAAGCCAAGAAAGACACATAAGTTGAGGCAGCATTTTCAAAATCGTGATTCATACATTAATTTTACTAAAATCAATAAATAAGAATACAATTTTTCAAAATGTATCAATTAAAACTACTTGCTTGTATACTTAATAAATTAATACTGTGATAGTTTGAAGAATTCTATAAATTATTAAATAACTAAGCAATTTTCAAAAATGTTGTAAAAAAAATAGGGAAAAGTTTATTAATTTGTATTTTATGGGGGCAAGAGCTAAAAATTATTTAATGGTTGGCAAAATTTAATTTTTCTTGAGCTGTCTGGGTTGCAATTAGTTATTTTTAACAGTTATATAGTAGCAATATTATTTAGTATCTTTATTATACTACTTATTATAGTTTATAATATAGAATTATAATAAAACATAGGTACTAGGTAATTAATTTTAAGTTTACTTCAACTTCAATATTATTTATGATTACATTATACACATAATACATATTAAAATATATTAATATATTAGGTCCAACAGGTATATACTAGATTCAAGATAGGTACACTTGTAGTTACATTAAAGAGTAAATTAATGTAATAACTTATTACTAATAAGTAATAACGTCTAACTGAAACTGTTTACTATTTGTCGAGCTATTTACACTGTTTTCAGAAATAAATTGTAAAAGTAGATAGTAGATAGGTGGTATACGGATTATGGTTGACAGTATAATATATTATAAGAACTCAATCACGTCATATTCACAAGAAATATAAATACAAAAATAATTCAATATACACAAATACTATTATTAGATTCAGAGCCGTTTTCATAATACCACGTATAAAACATAAAGCCGCGTTCAGACTAGAACATATTTATGCATACGAGTACGTTGTATTTGAAATCGAACGCATGCTCGTGCGTGGCTACATTTTTCTAAATATTGCGTAAGTCGTGTGCTGTGTTGTGTGCGTTGTGCGCCGATTTGAAGACGTGGCGAATTTTGAAGTATATTCTCATAGTTGTGATTTAAATTGTACAACTGAACACAAGCGCTTTTTTATAATCTTGCTTTTTTCGGTTTTAAGATGTCAGAAATTGAACAAGTTGACCTCAAAAAGAAATGTGCTGTTTTTATAGTAATGTGTTCAATTCTTAAAAAAATATGCGACAAGGAGAAACGCCGAGAAAGACGATGGTGGATGACTAACATGTATCAAAACACAGTTGAACGAGGAGGCTCTACATTATTAAGAACAATGCATTCTGATGAGAGTACGGGTCATTTTAAGAATTTTACTCGCATGGTACAAGCGGATTTTGAGTTTTTGTTAAATTTGGTTGGACCCAAAATTGAATAACAAAACACTTTTTTAAGACCAGCAATATCTGCAAGAGAAAGATTGTTATTGACACTTCGTTTTCTTGCCACAGGTGATTCTTATAGTAGCTTACAATATCACTTCAAAATTTCCAAACAGAGTATATCAACAATTGAAATTAATATACTACCCTGTACGTTAGTTCATATGCCTCACATTTTTTATTCTTAAATAATTTTAATTTTTTTTTATAATTATAACTATAGAGGGAGATATTCTGTGTATACGTTGTTTGTCATAATAATAGAAACCCGTCCAAACTGCGCCACACACGCATGCTCAAATCCTTTGATCTCGGGTGGTTTACCGACAAGCGACGGATAGCCGTGCGTCGTACGTCGTGAACGCAAACGCACGAGATGAGCATATTGCTCAACGTCCACATTTGAATATTTTAGACGTACGCTCGATTCCACGCACAGAATGCGATTTTAAATACGGCACGCGTCAAAATATGCTCTAGTCTAGATGCGGCTTTACATCACCAACATACGTCGATCGATGCTTATAAATGGGTGTTCCCTACTTTTATTATAATATATTATAAAAATAAGAATTAAACTAAAAATTCAATATTTTAAGAATTAATGAAATGGATAGTTTTTAAGAAACCCGATATTTTTCATCTTAAGTATAGGTTCCGGTTCGATTCCGGTTATTTAAAAATTTAAAAATTCGGGTCCGGTTCTTAATATTTTAGGGGTTTTTGGGATCCAGAACCGGTTCTTTTCGGTTCGGTTCCTGTCCCTGACATGAACGCTTGGGCAACTGAAATCATACACACGTATATAATATTATTTATTATACTATTACGACATCATATTTAAGTAAAAATGTAATTAAAATCAAACGCCGCCGTGACACACCATACAATAAACGTATACTCTAAATAAAGTTCGGAATATCGCGTGTACATTTTATTATTGTTGCAATTTTTGATTAGGTGCGTCGATAATCGAATAAATTATAATATTGTAATAACTACAACTATAAACAAATAAAACAAGTGACGGCGAAAATTTGGCTTATAAAAAAAAAGTTACTTTTACCATTATAATAGTGTTATTTACGTAGAAAAACACTGCCGATTGTCAAGTGTTGGTATACAAATTTAAGTATGCATTATTTTAAAATTCCTAAGAAGGGGATGGAGTTGAATTCCTTAAATCTTCGCTAAATGTACGTCTAATTACAACAATTTACTCTGGTTGGGGTATGAAACATTTGAAACCGTTTGTTCGCTAAATGGCGAGTGGTGGCGACGGTGACACGTCATGTTGCGGTGGCGATTGTTTTCAATTGCAGACACCACACCGTGTGGGCGAATGTATCCATTTGAGGTAGCAAAGAAACTTTTAAAATTACCTACAGAATAACTTACATCATATATAAATAGCTATAAGGTGTACGTATATAAATTACAAGAATATGGAGTTTTGCAGCACGTGCATCGTGCGCGGTTCGTATGTAAAAGTACATATCGTATCCATGTACGAGTATACGTATATATAATTTGTACATATACTATACATGAAGTTTTATTAAAAACACGAGGCGCATATATGTGTACATGTTAGGTGCATATATAAATGTAGTGGCAACTGATAAACGTTTAGAAGTTAATTTCCATAGATACCCTAAGCATACATATTATATTATCCGCAGCTAAACGGAAAATATGCACGTGGAATCAGCTAGTTCCACACTAAAAGCCCTCAAACCATTCAAAACTTACAACCTTTTATTCTTAACGCCATTAAACTTAATGGTTCCGTGTTCATGTCAGCGGGACCATATCCACGTTTTCTTTCTTTCCTTCCACCTTCATCCTTTCGCGCTCTCACTTACTCTTTCTCTCACTATCTTTTACATTTTTTCATTTTTTTATTTTATTTTATTTTTTTTATGGTTTTGATGCATTTTAATAGATTTTTCCCCTTTAAATGTACACGTATGAGCTTGTGTTTTCTTTGAAAAGGAATGTAAAATATTCATATTTATGATGCTCTTTCACACAAATACACACTCATCTATGGCACGTAATGGTAGGTACATGTTATATAAATCTCAAACAAAACGTGTAACTGTTTTTCCAACTTGTGAAGTCAAGAGTGTTTCATCTACTTTTGAATAACTTTCATTGAAAGAATATAATCATCCAATATAATTGTATAAATATACTAATGTCGGTTATGATTTATGATTTTGAATAAACGAATGAGAATGTATAATATACGACACTTGTACTTTTAATTACAAGTATTGTACGTTAGTCGATATAATAATGTGGCGTGCTGAGAGGAAATACAAAACAGAGCGCCTCTTTAAATTTAAAATATTTTGTTCTAAAGACCAATGAGTAGTAACAAATGGCATATTTAAAAGAGTTTAGAAGTAGCGATACTCTATTGAATTTGAAAAATTATATTTATTACATTTGTTTATAATTTTTTCTTGACGGCTTATGCATGCAATTTTAAGCGTGTTAAAATATTAACTTTCATTATTATATACGAAAACTTTATCTAGTACTATAGTCCGATAATTTAGACTAAAGATTTTATTAAAACATAATTTTTATAATTCTGAGCGCGAATCTAAAAATGTATAATTTAATACTTATTTTATCAAAAAAAAAAGATGTATATATAGGTATATATATAAACAAAAAACTACGTAAAGTAAATACATTTTTTTTTTGTTTTTAATTTTTCGTTTAAATAAAGAAAAATAACTTTCTAGAAGTAGGGGGAAGTTATTTTTGAGTAGGTTTTTAAATTTAATAAGGTTTCGTATGAAACTTTTGATACAGTTTTAAAATCCAAAAAAATTCTCACAGTCAAAAAATAAGACATATAATCGTAAGTAAATCAATACATTACTTTTCTGAAAATATAGGTAATATGGTTGTGAGATAAATAGAAAACGGATGTCCAGAATGTTTTGATTGTTTTGTTTGCTTACATGCAATTAATGAGGAAGTCAAATTGGCCTGTTAATTAAAAAATGTTCAATTTTTCTAACTGATAGATTGTATTTAAATATGGGGTTAGAAATATTATAAATTATATTCTTGTAGTATTAGTATTATTCGATGGAAAAATCTAAGTTATGGGATACACCTTTATCCAAATCTGAATCTAAAATTCACTATCTTATTTTTCGTATGTAATGTGTATTTATTTTGAAGTAGATTTTAGAATCTGGAAGATTGGCACATTGGTTAGATTATTTAAATTTGATACTGTCAAATGGTAAATGGTACCAATAGTGATTTATGAGCTTTACAAAAGTGCATAATCCAAAGTTTTAATGAATATTTATTAATAAAGTTATTTGCCGTTGAAAAAATATTCCGAATTTTTCAAAATACTTAGTAACAATGTAATATTAATTTTCTTTCTCTCGAGGAGTGATTTCAATCTTTGAACTGCATTTTACTTTTCAGGAAAATTGTCTACAGTTTTTATTTTTTCTTTTTTTTTTTTAGATTATTTGTGATCAATGTGATGACAGTCTATTGTCCTTTTTCTTTTTTTTTGAAATATATTTAATACAGATCAATCTATACATGTCAATACCATACGCAGACTTTACCAACGACAAGACTATTATATCATTCTGTAGGAAACCAGAGTAGGCAGCAACTTTATCGATACATTTAAACTACTGTATATATATTTGTGAGATCTTCCTTAAATTATCTCTCATCACCAGAATATAAATCATCGGGAGAGCGCATAACCGAGACAAAGTTTGCACAACTAGCATTTTCTCTTCCATTATCAGTGAATCGGCGTATCTTCCCCGCATTCTTTACGGAATATTTATTCTTATAAAACCGTTTGTACACGTTACCCCAGGTTTCAGACAAACGGCTGTCATAGGTTTCTCTACGTTAGTGTAAAACTTTTGCGACTCATAAACAATAGACTTTAACGGTATTTTCAGTTTCATTTTTATCAAAAACTCAATCATTCGACTTGCAAAACTAATTAGTACACAATTTCATTGAAATCTTGAAAAACGTATTTTTGTAATAATATATCTAGAGGAATGCTTTATGTACAAAAATAACGTACATTTATAGAAATGCATTTACGAAAAATGATTTAGTTTTGTTTTTAATATCAAAATATTCTATTAAACTTGATATATTATACTTTTAACTCGACTTAAGACTAATAAAATCTAGCATTTATTTTTACTGAAGTTTAATATTGTATTAGTAATTTATTACAGAAACCTATTTACCTGAGCCTAGTATTTTAATTTAGTAGTTGTAACTTAATCAATATTGATCAATAAAAATGTTGATAAGATAAAAAATATAAACCATAAATGTAGATGATATCCAGTGATATATTTACGATATAAAATTAGAATAGTACAATAGAAAAAAAAAATGTTGTCTTGAGAAAGGTAAAGTAATATAATTTACTCATGATTTGATTTATTGTTTCAAAATATTGAAACAATACAACTATTTCAATAATTCGTTGTTATTTAATAACAATTTTCCTTTATTATAATGACTATTTTTATCAAACATATAATTTCTGAACAAAATATTTAAACTGGGAAAAATACTGATACATATTTAATACATATGTAATGAAAACAAATATTTATTATATAACTAATAATATTTTACTTTTTGTAACGAAGATGTCTTGCAATACGAGTACATAAGTTTATATTAATTTTGCAAATATTCTGATGTGTGTGTTTTGTCAATAACTATGACTATTTTCTTCGCAGTACAAGAGAACACTAAAATGTTGTACTAAGTTCAACACTTGATAGAGAACCACGAGACGTTTGACAAACTACTCGTAAGTCGTAATTTAATCGAACACGTGCTACGTGACCGTACAAGATTTGAGGGCCAAGCGATAAATTTAAAAATATTGTTTCCACTAATGTAATATTATATAAATAAATATTTTTATAGCTGTAAACTATGCGAACGAAAAGGTATTAAAAAAGTGTCTAGGTAGTAGCAAAAACCTCATGGGTTTTACCGAATTCAACTCAAGATGCCAGGTAATTTCATAAATTTTCAATAATATTCTTATGATTAGTTAAGATTTATAATGATGTACCAAAACAAAATACATTATTTTAAAATCTTTACTATTAAGCGTAAGCGTACTGTACTGATATATTCATCTTGGCAGTAACACATTTATAACCTGTCATAACGGTTGTGTATTTCCAATCCAAGTAGAGTACAACTTGGAACTACTAGTTTGTAGCTCGATGGATTTATGGTTTAAATTAGAAACTGTTCGTGGCAAACCCAGGCGTATTCAATTTCAAGAGTGTATTAGCAAAAGATAGTACCAAATAGTGCTAAATTTTAAGCGTTTAATGTTAAAAGTGAAAAATCTGTGCAGTACCAAGTAATTTAGATGAATTAAAAAAAAAAAAAAAATGAAGATGGGCTTAAAATTAAGTAAAGAAAACGTCGAATTTGTAATTATAAAGATTAACCGTAATTAAAATAAATAATTAAAACTAAATAGTAAGCCTTTAATGAAAGCTGACAGGATATAGGGTTCGAGTCGAATAAAACATCGACATAAAGACGATTACATAAAGAGTAAGACTTATAAATGTATAAGGTCATATATTGTGCTAAATAATAATATTGGTATAATGTATAAATTATAGACATGAAAAAATGTATAATTTTAAAATTGCTAATACACTAGTACCTGATTTAGAGAAATGGTTAAAAAATGAACAGTCTGTAAATAATAATAATATTATTTAATATTTATGTAATTTGTTCCTGATGTGGAAATATACAGAGGATGTATTTAAGAAACTGTAATACTTAAGTAAGCTTTTTCTTTTTTATCGTGAAATAGTAATAATATTACCAAATATGAATAGATATTTTAATTTATCAGATGGTAGGGAAATAAAGATAATTGTTTTCAATTTTATACACGCCTGAAAGAGTTCTAGATCAGTTGCATGCCGAAAGTTAATTATAAAAATAACTCAGTGAAAGTCCACAAAGTATCAAGCAAAATGAGTTTGAAATATTTTTTATAATTCATCAGATTTATTGGTATAGTGCATCGATTTTAAATATTAATGAGTAGACTATAAAAAAGTTATATACTTACACTGTATAAACATTTTTATAGTTTTGCTTTTAGTATTTTAAAAATCCAAAAAAAATTTTCTATACGACACTCAAAAAATAATATCTACAAAAAAACAAAAGACAATACAAATTCTATCGAGAACGAAACAGTACCTAATCAACAATTAAAAAATGAATAATTGAATTACAATTTATATTTGTATGATATAATTTGTTGGAATTATAACAGTTATTATTGTTGACATGATTCAATAAATTTTCTATGTGAGAGAGGTACAATCAAATTACCATTGAGTTAAAACTCAAAAGTTAATATATGGCATAAAACGTGAATTAATTTTTTTTGTTATACCAATAAAAGGTATCAGATGATTCATAAATTATAAAAATAATAATTAAAATCGCTTGTTAAAAATATTAATAATACTAAATATAGTGATAGAATTTCAAATCACTATAGAAGTTTAAGATTTTAAATTTTATAAATTCATTGAAAATGTTGTTCTTAAGAAAATTAACTCACATTTTGTGTGTTATAGATTGTACACGAAATTTATGTTTTAGATTAAAAATTCAAGAATATAAAAAATAAGTATCGTGTATAAGATACAGTGCAGTTCTTGTGTACTTGAAGTATAATACTTTTTGAACATTTTTTTTTCAAAATATTCTAATAACAAACTATGTAAAATATTATAAGAATAAATTTTTATTGTCCTAATATATTATTTGTTTTTATAGCTATTCAGTGCAAACAGTTTTTGATATCACATAAGGACAAAATTAATCGTGTTGAAAACTATATTAATGTTATTATTAAGTACTGGGCCATACATAAATATGTATATGTTTGTGTCTTAATGATTGGTAACCTAAACTGATCTTATAAACAAACTTTTGATCGGACACATGTAGTAGAGAAAATAATCAAAACGTTTTATTATTTCTTAATTTGTATCGTGAACTACATGACTGTGTACTATGTAAATGTAGAAATGTAGCGATAAATTCTGTTTTTGTAATAAACAGAAAAAAAAATATGTCATCTTCACAATAGATATTATTATGGATTATTTAACAGTATAGTTCTTAAAAAACACGTACGAAAGTTCGGTGGTTTGTCCGGCTCACCGGTTCACGTGAGTGTGATAAAGTTGAAATTTCTGTGTTAAATATTTTTTTTAGTTCATAAAATATATTATAGGAAAATAATATCGTTTCTAGCAAAGCAAACACACATAACGTCGATGATATTTTATAAATCTGACTATAATCAACATTAGGGGAAAATTTTTTGTGCACATTTTTATTGCAGTATTTCAGATTGTTACTTTTAGTATTAATATACGAGTATGTATATAAAAATATATGTATAGAGTACAGACCAAGATAAATATTTGTAGTTGTGAAATAGACGTAAAAAAATAGAAAAAATGCAGGGTTGAGCCGAGGCCTCCTCGGGATTTGTTCTGTTTTAGATGATGTTGTACGGTATCTTTTATTCGATTTATAATAATGTTATTATACATTACGAGTATTTTATTCGTCGAATAGTCTATTTGTTTCGGGTTAGTTTAAAACCGTTTAGAAATTTTATAATTTCGTAAAATTGTTGGAGAACTAGTTTTCCGATCAATTTAAATGGGTTTCAAAGCCCATTAACATTTAAAATGTTGTAAATATATAAGGTCTTATAGTTATTTATATATTTTTTTCTTTATTTAGAATTGAATATATATAATATAATAAAGTGAGAAAAAGGAATAATTATAAGTTATCCATCTATTTTTATGTTATCAACAACTACATCCAATAAATTTAATTATTTAAGTAACAATATTATTTTCCTGTGTACATTTTGTACGAGATTAGAAAACGCAATATCTACTATCTATTGGATATTGGGTTTTCTGATCTCGTACAACATGTAAAATAATATCTATTCAATAAGTATAAAAATATGAGAGCTTTTTTTTAGTTATAATATATTTTTGACAACATTAATATTTTGAAATCAATAATTTGGTCAATATTAAAATAGTTGATTAGAAAGTGCTTAGAAAACAAATATAATATTATTTATTAGGCACTAGAGCTGGGATTTCGATGCACTTTGCATTTTTTTCTGAAGCTTTCTGTATAATGCTCGTTTTGTTACAATTATGTTTAAAGTATTTTTAAATTAGAATAAGACATTTTATTTTAAATTTTTTTGCATTTTTTGACAATTTTTCATTTTAAGGCTATTTTTTTTCATTTTTTAGGGCATTTTAGGGGTTTATAAGTCATTTTTGGTGTTTTTGAATTTAAAATTTAAGATTATAAATTATAGATTTATAATATAAAATATTTATATGCTAACAATATATGAAAACCCAAATTACCTATTTCTTATCTACATTTCTTACATATTAAGTTTATATATTATAAAATATTATATATATTCTTAACCAGCGTAGCGATCTACTAGAGCAATAAAATCAATAATGACGTCCGACGACACATCATACCAGATCACATCGTTTAGTGCGAGGTTTATCATTTAATAGTAAAGTTGAATTTAAAATATTTTATAATGCCGAAAGTAAAATGTTCGACGGCGAGTTATTAAAATATTTTATGTACATTTAATGTAATTTTTTTTACAATAAAATTCCAGCCCTATTTATAACTGTACAATAAATATAACGTGTAACATTCTATAGTTAAATTGATGATTACAGAAACGTTACGAGTCACATATTTTATGAAATTGAAGTATTAGTAAAAACGTATACTAGACATGTGTTTCTATGCATTAAGTGTAAAAGCCTCTTTAATTATACTTTTTTTTTATCAAAAAAATAAATAATAATAACCAGTGTTCTTATAATAATCGCGTAGTAACCCATAACTGGTTAACGTATTTACTAATACCTCAATTTCATAAAATATGTGACTTATGATGTTTCTGCAATCATCGATTCAGTCGATCATTCATATTGTGTAGTTTGCAATTCTTTAATTAGAGTTTACAAAAATTAGCAAAATAGTTCACGAAGCCATTAAAAAAACCTTAGATAGCAATATTATGGTTTCTCTCGAGACCGTCATATACATAGACCTGATACATGAATAGAATAATGGCACAGAAACTAGAAAGAATGTGAAAAAGAAAAAAAGGAAAGATATTTGTAAAAATGTTGTAGTCTTAAATGTTTCACATTATCAAACTGCATAGATCGAAGTTTTTAAGTCCTAATCACTAAATTTCATATTTTATAAATAAAGCAAACATACACACGTGCATACATATCAAAGCTGATAAAGTAACTCAGTTTTTGTAATTCCGTAATTTTTATAATAACTAATAAAGTGATTAATAATTTATTGGAAAAGTAACTTAGTTAAACATTAATACTTTTTTAAACAAACCAGGCTTAGTACAAACAAATATAATATGTATAAATGTAAAGAAAACATTTTACAAGGATTATATTATTCCCAATATTAAATTATCATCAATAATGTAAAAAGAAGTAGGTTATAAATAAATTAAAAAAAGCTAGACAATTACTGCAAAACAAATAACGACATTTTTCATTAGTTGGGCGTTCCGTTAAATTAATTTTATTGAATAATTATATACAATAATTATATTACGTATGCTCACTGACAAAATAAATATACTAAAACGAATCATTAAATGTTTTTGTTGTGCCAAGCAACATCAATATAACTATAGTACTATAAGACACTGTGAAGAAAGTCAGATTTTGAAAACGGTTCGGTATTTGTCCGTTGGCAGGAATCTATTAAAATTCCATAGGAATTATAATTATATAATATAATTACATATTACATATTAAGTAACAAAATATTTAAAAGAATAGCAATTTGTCTTTAATTATTACAAAATACAAATAATATTTATCATCATTGTATGAAACACGAACAATTGTTAGAAAGACTAATAAAATATTTGTGGAAATTTGATCTTCATTCTTCTATTTCTCCCTATGATTTTTAAAATAGTTATTTTTCCTGTTACAGACCATAGAAATAATGACAAAAATATTATTTCATGAAGTATGTTGCATATACCTCTTTAATTCTATAATAGGGTTTGATATAAATTTGAATACGAATTTTTTTTTTGTTTCAATTTCATATAGTTTCATCGAGAGTTGTAAATAAACGGTGAAGTAATCAATCATCGATTACAGAAAAGATATATTTAATTGTTTTTAAATAAACTTAACAGGGTTTAAAACAAAAGTACATTTTATAATTAAATAATGTAATTATAAATAATTTTTGAAATGTCATTACTGTCACATTCACGCAAATATTAAATACAAGAACTAATGAAACACTTTTAATCAAAGAATTATTCTTAAATATTTCTTGAAAGTGTTCTTAGTTGAGTTATATAAATCGTAATAAAAATAAAAACACAATACACTGTTAAATTAATAAATTATTATTATTAAATTCGGATAGTAAAGACTTATTATTTTCATCACCACTACAACGGTCGTAAACTATAAACAGGTAAACGTTTCGTTTACATCAAAGAGCGTCGTAGCAATGATTTAACGTCGGATTACAGTTGAATTATTATACTTCGATTTTCATTGTTATAATATATTATTAAGTTGCTATATTTTAAAGTTGCAGTATTCGTTCAAAATCTATTGTTGCGATCAGCCTATTTTTACCGAAGAATAATGGGCTTTCATTAATTTATGTCAATGTTTTCTTGTTTTTTTTTTTGTTTTACTACACAAAACTATATAAGATATAATACTCAAAACAGATTCGTCATTAATTTCTTTTTCGGTTGATTGCTTAGCTTGATAGGTCATATACGTAAATATCAATGTCTTTACTTATATATAATATATATTTTAAGTTTCTACTCAAAAGCTACACTGTTATTCGCATAGGCTCAAATAGTGTTTGAAATCTGGGGGGGGGGGCTGAAGCCGTAGCTCAGTTCAGGATACTGAATACTCTTATGATGCTTTTAAATTATTACAAAACCACTAAAAAAATTTACCTTGCTGCAACAACATGAATTACAAATAACCATAAACATATATAGGTACAACCAATTTTTTGAACTTAAGGAACAAAACATGTAAATGCATATAAATCCTAGCCCTAGTTATTATCATTAACAAGTCGGTGGCCAAATCACATGGATTGAACGCAGTAATAATACGTTTTTTTCGCACTGCCCTATCAATCGTCCTCGTGATCAGTTTTTCGTTATCGTTATACTCATAAATTTTAGGTTTATTTTGTTCAATTGATTTTAAGTAATCATCGCTTGCACGTACATAACAAGTGATATCCGCAACGATGCATTACATCAGCCGATAAAACGTCTACATGAAGCACTAATGCCGGGTCCACACAGAGATGACACAGAAACAAAACAAAAACAAAACACAAACACTTCTTTTTGAAGTTTGAAAAAATAAAACACAAACAATATTATCATAAATATTTTCATAAATTATCAAATTTCGAAAACCCAATAAAATAAATTTCGACAACTATTGTCTGTTGGTTGTCTTAAAAAAACTGTCCACACACATTCGACAATGTTCACAAAAATAATAACAAAACCACGATGTTTACCGACACCGCTTGGGACACGACTTTGTTTTTAAAAACATGAACAATTTGTTGGGAAAAACACAAACGTTTTGACTTTGTCAAAAAAACACAATTTCTCTGTTATTTGTTTAGAAAAAACTAGACTATTCAAATATTTTATTTGTATGTAAATACAAGTAAATAAACGCATTGTGTTTGAATTATTTTTTTGGTTTAATAGACTGTCCACAATAAATATTGTAAGAAATAAAGCAACCAAGGGTGTTTTCAAGTTTCATAGAGTAAATACAGATGTAGGCGGGTCCACATATGACCTTCAAAAGAGGGTGGAAGTAACGACTATTTTAACTATAAATAATGACTAACAATAAGACAAAATTCTTTACTTGCCAAAAATAATGATTCTTTAAACACACACACACACACACACACACACACACACATACACAGGATGTGCAGTGCTATTAGGTTGATAAAGATTTTCTGTAAAAACTTATGGGTAAGATTTAGAATATACTATCGTACATTATACTTTGAAATATTGTAGTGCACAAACCTTTTTGTAAACTATAATCTCGATAATCTTTTAAGCGGTTTTATTCCCCTTCACTGAGAATAAAT
This sequence comes from Sipha maydis, assembly GCA_034509805.1. Classification (NCBI taxonomy): domain Eukaryota; kingdom Metazoa; phylum Arthropoda; class Insecta; order Hemiptera; family Aphididae; genus Sipha; species Sipha maydis. Next base: position 24,865 of record JASXSY010000444.1, read on the forward strand.
TTGTAATATTTCATTAGGTTCATAATTTTTCGGCTAAATTTTGGGTATAAGTTGTTTACCAAAAACATATGAGTATATATATATATATATATATATATATATATATATATATATATATATATATATATATATATATATATTTATATATATTATGAACATTATTAACTTATAAGATGGTGCGTAGCAAAAATGCATTATAACCGTTTTCAGGTTAAATTAATAGACCATTCGAATCCTCTCATCCTTAATATGTCCTCCTTGTCTTTCCTAGGAAATATTAATCGTCGTTTAAAATATAAACTTGTCTAGGGATTTGATTGATTGTGATGTACTCAAGAAATCCATAAAGCTTATTGGATAGTGAAAACAGGCGGTGTTTTAGAATACCAATTTGGAAATAATTTCGTGTAATAATATTCTAAAAACTACCCTAAAATAAAACCAAAAAAAAGATTTTTATGATTTTGACATACCTACTTGATAATAATAAATGTCAGTGAAGTTATTTGGTTGACATTTTAAAAACGATAATATTTTTCTTCATTAAGGAACACCTGAAAAATATCATATACAATTATTTATCAGTGGCGGCTCGTGACTTTGGTGGTGAAGATGCGACTTTAAATTTAATACCACTAGTCATAAGTCTAACAAATAAAATAATACACCAGAGATTCCCAAACTTTTTATTATACGACCCATTTTGGGTCACAATATCAATGAATGACCTATTTTTTTATTGAATCAGTTGCTTACAACAAAAAATATATATTTATTTTTAATATAAAAATATAGCGCGACCCACCAAAAATATAATTGCAATCCAATTTTGGGAACCTCTGTACTATACATTTATTATTACTTTTAAGTATGATTCACACTAGTCAGACACGTACTGACAGACAGTGTATCGTACCGTTTCGGAAAATATTTTGATATTTGTTTAAATACAGTAATTCACATTTAAATGTTTCCGTTCTGTTCATACACGTAGTGAACCGACAGAGTCCATCCGGCATTCCGCGCGAGAATGTTTTGTCGGGACGGCACGTACGTGTCTGATCCGGTCACTTTACGATGTTGTAGCGAAAATTTAGGTATGGGAACAATAATAAGTATAATATATTTGAACGGTACAGTACGATGTCTGTCGGTACGTGTCTAACTATTGTGAATCATACTTTAAGCTTTATATTTTATTGTTAACGTATTTTAAATATAGTACCTATATATTATAGTACATATTATATTATGATTTAAAAATGACTAACTTATGGAGTTATTTTATGAATAAAATCCATGTGCTTATTTTCATACATATATATATATATATATGCCCAATTTTCATCAGCAAAAAATAGGCACATGGATTTTATTCATAAAATAACTCCATAAGTTAGTCATTTTTAAATCATAATATAATATGTACTATAATATATAGGTACTATATTTAAAATATGTTAACAATAAAATATAAAGCTTAAAGTATGATTCACAATAGTCAGACACGTACCGACAGACATCGTACTGTACCGTTCAAATATATTGTACTTATTATTGTTCCCATACCTAAATTTTCGCTACAACATCGTAAAGTGACCGGATCAGACACGTACGTGCCGTCCCGACAAGACATGTCCAGGTAAACTGTCGATAAACTGTCCAGGCTGCAGTAGAAAATATAAATACAATTTATAACATCATGAATAACGCTGCTGATCATGAAAACGTGTACATAGGAATGCAGTATAAATGTACAGGTACACGCATGCACACGATTATGAGACTTCGCTTATTATATAAAATAATACACTAATATATGTAAAAATAATGATTGGAAATCAGGGCCGGACTGGGCAGGCGGGATGCCGAAAGTTTCTTGTTTGAATTGGGCCCCTTGTACTCGTAGAAGCGTTTTTTTTTAGGTTTATCGGCTAAAATTAGTTAAGTATTTAATAAGTCGTGACAAGAGTATAATAAGAGCTAACTTGATATTCGTACTACAAAACTTTTCTTTAAAATAGGTCCGCTTAAAATTAAAACTTGACGAAGAGTATAAGTTTAATAATTTTATTGACGAGGAGCAGCATTTAGAACTTAAAGAAAGTTCTAATAATTCTAATTTGGGAATCGAAAAAAATCGACAATATTATGCAATAAAATTAAAACATGTCGAAATTGTATTTTATGTTGCTATACAGTACTACTAAAATATAATCTGTACAGCAAAGCTTACTAGACACTATTTTTTGCATACAAATTAATTTTATCACTGTCATGAACATAAGTAGCTTGTGAAAGAAAATTTTCGAAATTGAAATACATTTTCAATAGATTAAGAAATTAATTGAGTCAAGATAATTTTGAATCATTTATGCTTATGCCAGCTGAATCTGATATTTTTATGGCGTTAGATAATGAAATCATAATCGATACAATTTCGCAAAAGAGCTCAAACCTTAAAAAATGACTTAATATGTATTCTGGAGTCTAAACATAATACATATATATTTTAATTTTTAAATAAAAATGATAGAATTTCTTTGTACTAACCAATTTTTATTAAATTTAAATTTTGATAATAATATTAAGTGTTCAAATTCTAAAAATAATATACAATCATTTTTTATAAAAATAAATGTTTTCTTAGGATTTTTTTATATGTATACCTAAGTCGATTTTTTTTATTTTCTCGATAGAAATGTTTATCCCAGTTCGGCCCTGTCAACAATAGTGACCGCCAAAAACAGCTAATATGTACGTAGTAAATTTTAAAAATAAATTATCTAATATAGTAAATAGTAATATATTAATATTTTACCGAATGGACGACACTGCCAGTCATCCAAACACTGCTTAGTTCTCGTGTTTGCATGCGTACACACTACACATACGCACCTGATATCTGAGGGAAATAAATTTAATGTTTGTACACAATAATATCTAAATAATAAATATCATAAAATTTTGTATAATAATTATTCGAAAAATGCAGTTTAATAAACGTTATTTTTTAAAAATGTATAAATATACAATTCATTTTCTTCTTATTATTAATTTTAGTAAGACATCCAAATCATGAGCCGCCACTGTTATTTATATACACTTATTTAAAATGATCACGTTTGAACCATGGAGGAAGGTTAACTGATGATGATTCTTATAATATTTCTTTAGACAAATTACAACAATGAACAATCATATTAAGTTAAGACTGAATAGAAGTTTAAAATATAATAATATGTTTTAAATTACGTGTTTTCCAAAATTACACGAATTTCAAAAGAAAAAATAATACTGAAGCCGTTCGTTGGTTTACTATGAAGATAGACTAAAGGACTTCGTTGAGCTTCTTCTTCTTGTTTATTTATTCAGAGTCCACATATTTTAAACGCGAGGGGTGTAACACAAGTTCTTTGAGAGCTTACATTCTGCAACCGTATACAACAATGTACATTAGTTTCGACCAAGTTTGTTTACCAAAATATGTAGTCGCCAAGTCCATGAGCCGCCGTCGAGTCCGGGGTTGTCTATGGACCGCGGGTACCGGTATTCGCTGAGATGTCGTTCAAGTGCGTCGTCGACGTCACCAGTGGACGGTTATAGTGTGATTGTCCGCGTATTGTACGTGTACAAGGTGCTTCTGAAATTATTAAGGAAACTAGTATATGCGTACTCTATGGAACGACTAAATAATGATTCATTTGAATTTTTTTTCTATCTTCGAAACCTGGGTTATATTTAATTACACGGAAAATAATAATTAGTTGGTCCAACTATAATTACAGTCAATCTAACTGATAAACTTGGCTCCATATGGCACAGCTATATTTTTTGTTCCAGATACTATACTCATATAGATAGAAGTTTTAGTTATCCCAACTAAATAGTATTTAGTTAAATTGCATCTATTCATTATAGTTACAATAACTATTTTATCATGCAATTCTAACTAAATAATATAGGTAATGTTATTACATTTAATAGTTACTTTTACTGCATAATTAGTTGATTTCACTATTTTTTTTTAGTAATGTGAAACACTAAAAAATCTTTGTAAATCGAATACAGCTAAATAATATAGTTGTACTTATTATTTAATTTCAGTAAATGTAGTCTCACAATTATAGCCAATTCACTAAAATTTTAAGGTAAAAATTAAATAAATATGAACACAATGTAATTTAAAAATTATTTATTATAATAATAATTAAAACAAGAATAAAAATTACATAATTAGTTTACATTGAATTGTATTTGTATAACTTATAATTAATAAAAATAATGATGCTTATCATTACTTCGGTATAAATATATATATTTAGAACATTTTATCATGTTAATTGATATGTGTCATCGATTTTGAACTAATTATTTTGCCGCTCCAGAAAGTACTAGTTTCCTCTACCATTTTAGAAACTCCCTATATATATTATATTCGTGTGATAGTGTCTGCCGTTAACGATACGTTTCAAAGTCAATCAGAGTGATCACGATCCAATAATCTCATTTACACAGTCTCTAACAATTTTTTTTCATTATTTCAATGTATTGTACGAATAAACAAATGACAATTTTAATCGTAGTAACTCTAAACATTTACTGAATACCATATCAAATATCTATAGATATATAAACACATACAACAACTTATTTCAAAGGGAATCGTTTTTTTAATTTTTTTTTTATGTAAGAGATATGTTACATTCTTTGGCGTTCTCAATATATTTCAATGGAGGGGGATGAAAAAAATGGTTACAAAGTAAGTCGTAAGGAAAAAAAAATAATATTAACTAGTCAATACTGAAAATACATATCAAAAGTAGATAAAATGTGTATTACCTATATGTGAATTTAATTTAAAAATAATTGATTAATAATAATTCGGGATCTATCCCCATATCCCCCCCCCCCGTGAGAACGCCCATGGTTACATTTATTTCAACTTTAAAATAATAATACAACAATATTATTCATTCACACATCTTGTACTTCAACTGATCGTGGAATTTAGCCCTTTTGTATTTGTTATTTTTATATTATTTCAACACAGGTATTATTTGCACGTACTGGACTAATGATTATTTGTTTTAGGATTTTATTACGATAACAGCAAGGCCTAGTGTAGAAACCGTTTATTATAACATTCAAGGGACTAGTAGAAATTGATTATAATAACTAAATGTTGTTATAATCAAAATGACAAAAATAAATTTAAAAAAAAGAACCGGATGGGCCTCGCTCTGCTGTACAGTTAGGGGTGGAGTGAACCTCGCTTACAGGATAGGTCATTATTATAATGGATTTGTTAAATTTGAATGCAATGATAGATATCATTGTACACGAATAACGATTCTGAACGGAGTTCATATGTTTGTCTAGGATATAATACATTGTTATTTATAAACATTGTAAAAAGTATATTTTATTTTGAATCGATAAATATATTTTTTAATTAGGATGGGTTGGCAGTTGCATTCAGCAATATAGTTTGTCAGTCTAGAACATTCTACATTATATTATATTTTACATGTAATTTTATGTCAATATTCGCTGTTCAAACGCTTATAAAAAATAATTGTGCCTATGGATTTTAATAATTTTTGAATGACATTAAGAACTACTTCTGTGGAATCTACTATTAAATTTTCAAGTATTTTGTACGAGCCAAATTTTTTATTTTTTATTTTTTATCACCGATTATAAAAAAAAAAATGTAAAAAAATCGAATATTTTAAATGCCTATAAGTGGCTTAAAAATCAATATAATATTTTGAAAAAAATATGACATAAAGGAAATACCAATCTTAACAGCTGGTAGAAATTTCAAAAATCTGCGACTTATACTTTTTGAATTATAAAAAATATTTAAAATCGTTTGAGAATAAATCGCTATTTTATGCAATTTCGTAAATATTTAAATTTCAAACAGTCATAAAATTTTTTCCTCTAATTCCGGTAGAAATTTTTTTAAAGATTTTTGAAGAGTAGCTTATACATAACCTCGTGTTAAAATTTTGAACCTTAAGTATGAACAGAAAAAATTTTATGAATTTTTATCTACAAAATAACTTGCAAATTATCGTGATTTTTACATATTTCGTATAAATTGGAACTTTGAGCACTTATAAAAAAAATTGTGACTTACGATTTTAGATTTTTTTTTATCAGTTAAGGAACAACTTATAAGAAACCTTGTATTAAATTTTCAAGATTTTCTGGTTAGCCAAAAAAATTTTATCGTTATTTAAAAAAAAAATACTTAAAAATATTGAAAATTTCAATTGTCTATAAATAGCTTCATAAAAGTCAAAATACTTTGAAAATTTAATGGTGTATAGAGAACGCTAATCTAAACATTTGGTGAAAATTTCAAGTATTTACATCGATTAGTTTTTGAGTTATAGCAAAATAAAAAATTTGATTATGTCAAAAACTGGTTTTGCGTAAAAACTCCCGTTTTTCCCAAATTTTTTTATGGTTTTTCCCGTCGCATTTAAAAAATATTGGAAATTTTTAACTTTTGACCCCCCAAAGTACCAAATAGATTCACTTTCCTTTCAGAAAAGTTGCTACATAAGGCAATCGAAGCATTTTTACTGCCCCAAAACGTGTCGACAGACACAAATAAAAAAAAAAAAAAAAAAAAAACACACATCATTGTAAAATCAATACATTCTTCACTCCGTTCAGAATCTAAAAAAAAAAAAATAACACACATCATTGTAAAATCAATACATTCTTCACTCCGTTCAGAATCTAAAAGCGATAATAGGTACCTATATATATGAACATAATATTGTATTATAACTAATATGTTACACATGTTTTTCTTACTAAATCATAACTTCAATATATATAGAAAAAATAGTGATATAAGACAATTTAATTATTAAAATAATATTATAGGAATAAATTGACAACATTGTTTTAAAAAAAATCTGTTATCTTTTATTGCATGAAAATCATATTCTATTTTTTTTTAGTTTTTCAATATTTATTTTTGAAATTATTCAGAGTCGTATAATTTGTTCAAATTATCGGTTGAAATAGTACTAAGTATCCATACATTTAGTAAAATCATTATAGATTATATATTTTTCTAATATAATCAAAAATAACTATCATAATATCCATATAGTACAGATGTCATAATAATCGATAAAATGAGTACATAAAATATAGAAGTTTTTCGGGTCTTCCAATCTAAAGTCATTACATCTGATGTATTACTACAATAATTGTAGTAATACATCAGATGTAATGATCCAATTATTGGAGTTACATGGAAAAAAAATTACTAAAATTTTATAGTTACGGAAAAAGTAGTGAGAATCACTATTTTAGAGGTGAAATGACTAAAACAGTACAGTTATTAAGACTATATAAAAATAGTTGGTGTTAACACACGGAAAAAATATCCAAGTCAAATTTGCCGGTTTTCAAGTTGAACCAACTAAAATTTAAAACTGTACATGGGACAGTTTTGTATTTTGTTAAAGTTACTAATTATTTTTAGGTAATTAATTTTAGTTGAAACTACAAATTGTCATAGCGTAGTTAGTCGAAATAAATTATTTTAGTTTAACCAACTAAATATTAGTTTATTTTACCAAAATTTTAACAATATGTTTGCTAAAAAGTTTTGCTGATTTTAATTGTTAGTTTAGGTGTAGCTTGACTACATAATATCGTTTTCACAACTCTTCAGTTATTACGATTTACCATTTTTATTTTAATTGCGAAAACTATAAAATACTTATTTACTTGGGAGTTGGGACTGTTCGCCAAAATCAATGTAGAAAAAAGTGAACAAATATGAACAAAAAGATGATATATTTACCAATACATAATATAATAATATAATATAATAACACGAAAAGAAAAAAGAACCGGATGGGCCTCGCTCTGCTGTACAGTTGGGGGTGGAGTGTACCTCGTTTATAAATATATATATAGGATAGGTCATTATTACAATTGATTTGTTAAATTTGAATGCAATGATACATATCATTGTATACGAATAACGATTCTGAACGGAGTTAATATGTTTGTCTAGGATATAATACATTGTTATTTATAAAAATTGTAAAAAGTATATTTTATTTTTGAAACGATAAATATATTTTTCAATTAGGATGAGTTGGCAGTTGCATACAGCGATAATTTAAGTGAAACGATCTCCAAAATTTTTTAGTTACGATAAGTTTAACTTATTATAAACCTTGTATTAAATTTTCAAGAGTTCTCGGTCTGCCAATTAAATTTGATAGATGTTTAAAAACAAAAATTTTACAAAAATCGAAAATTTTAATTGTCTATAAATAAGTCAAAATTGGCAGAAAAGTAGGAAGAGGGAAGATTGGATAGAGTATAAAAATGTATGTAAAATAGTGAAAAGTGCTGTAAGCAAAGCAAAGCTTAATAGGTATGATGAGTTATATGAGCGGCTAGGAACACAGGAAGGAGAAAAAGAAATTTATAGACTGGCGAAGGTGAGAGAAAAGCGATCCAAGGATTTCCAAGATGTCTGGTGTATAAAAAATGAGGATAAGAGAGTTTTAACAAATGATGAGGATGTGAAAAAAAGATGGAAAGAATATTTTGAGAAATTACTGAACGAGGAATATCCAAAAGAAGTTTTTAGAGAGTATGTCATGGAATGAAGGATTGATTGGTCTAGTGGGTGAGGAGGAAGTGAGAGATGCGGTGAAGGCGATGAAAAAGAAAAAAGCGGTAGGACCAGATGGAGTACATGTAGAGGTGTGGAAAATGTTAGGAGATGTAAGCATTGGGTGGTTGAAAAATCTTTTTAATAAGATACTGATAGAGGGAAAAATGCCAGAAGATTGGAGAAAGAGTTTTATTGTACCAATATTTAAAGGAAAAGGAGACATACAAGAATGTGGGAACTATAGAGGAATAAAGCTCATGAGTCATAGTATGAAGATCTGGGAAAAGATTATAGAGAAGAGGATAAGAAGTGAGACCTCGATATCAGAAAACCAGTTTGGTTTTATGCCAGGAAAATCGACAATGGAGCCATTATTTTGTGTTAGGCAATTAGTAGAGAAGTACAGAGAAAAGAATAAAAAACTATGCATGGTGTTTATAGATTTAGAAAAGGCGTATGACAGGGTGCCAAGGGAAGTTTTAAGGTGGGCATTAATGAGAAAAAATGTCCTAAAAATGAATGTTAATTTGATCCAGGATATGTATGAAGGGTCAAGTACTAGTGTCAAGAGTCGGTGTGGAGTATCAGAAGGTTTCAGTATAGGAATAGGTGTGCACCAGGGGTCAGCTCTAAGCCCCTACCTGTTCTCAGTGGTAATGGATGAGGTTTCAAAGGAGATACAGGGGGAGATACCATGGTGTATGATGTTTGCGGATGATATAGTTCAGATAGGAGAAAACCTAGAAGTTGTCAATAATAGGTTAAATAAGTGGAGGTTAGCCCTCGAAGAAAAGGGATTGAGAATTAGTAGAAATAAAACTGAGTATATTGAGTATGATTTTGGACAAAGAGACCAAGAAGTTGAAGGAATGAGGAGACAACTGACAATAGATGGTGATGTGATAGGTGAAGTTGAGAGCTTTAAATATTTAGGATCTTTTGTTCAAAAGGACGGGGGCTTTGACATTGATGTAAAACATTGGATTAAGTGCGGGTGAATGAAATGGAGAGAAGCATCGGGCGTGTTATGCGATAAGAGAATTCCAATTAGGCTGAAAGGTAAATTTTATAAAAGTGTAGTGAGACCAACTATGTTGTATGGTTCAGAGTGTTGGGCGGTTAACAGGAGAATAGAACAAAGTATGAGTGTCGCGGAAATGAGAATGCTTAGATGGTTGAGTGGAGTGACAAGAGAAGATAGAATAAGGAATGAATACGTGAGAGGTAGTGTTGGTGTAGCGCCAATTGTGGACAAGATGAGAGAAAATAGGCTGAGATGGTTTGGGCATGTGATGAGGCGAGAGGAAACGAATGCAATAAGAGTGGTTATGAAGATGGACGTTGAAGGGAAAAGAGGAAGAGGAAGACCAAAAAAGAGATGGTTGGAGACTTTGGAGAATGACATGAGGGCTGTCGGTGTGTGCAGAGGAGATGTGATTGACCGAGTAAAGTGGAGGTGTAGGACAAGGGTGGCCGACCCCATATAGTTGGGAGGAAGGCGAAGTAGAAGAAGATAAATAAGTCAAAATATGTCAAAATACTTTGAAAACTTAACCATGTATGGAGAACGCCATTATAAAGATTTGGTGAATATTTCGAGTTGTTGCGATTTTTCGTTTTTGAGTTAGAGCATTTAAAAAAAATGTAACTTGTAAAAACGTGATTTTGCGTAAAATTTCCTGTTTTTTCGTAATTTTTTTATCGTTTTTTTCAATTTTTTTAAAAAGTATTGAAAAAGTTTGATTTTTGACTTGCCAAAGTACCATCTACATTCAGTTTCCTTTTAGAAAAGTTGCTTTTTAAGCAAATCGAAGCATTTTTACTGCTAAAAAAGGTGTCGTCAGACACACAAATAAAAAAAAAAATAAAAAAAAAAAAAAAACACACATCATTCATCATTGTAAAACCAATAGATTCCATCACTCCGTTCAGAATCTAAAAAAAATTATTTATTTATTTAAATAAAACGGGCAAAACTATTACTAAGGTTTTGTATAAAATATGATGGAAATACGAGGCAAAAATGATTTATATTTTCTAAAAATAGAAATGAAAAATACCATTGTCACAGCTGATGTTTACCGTCAGTTTTGCACCGTGTTTCTTTACAAAATTATCTTAAGTGAACAAATTTCAAATTATTTGATAAAATTGTACAAAAAGTAGGGATTTCATATGGTAAATCTTTGATAGCAATACATAATAATGTTTTATTTTCAGATGGTTGAATGTTAAATGCTTGAAAGTGTGCATTAAAATATAATGTAGTATACAATTTACATATTAATTATGGTACATTTTCTTTTGAAAATACATTATCAATGCAATCAAATTTCGAGAGCATCATATTAAGTTCATTATTTGTATTGATAACAACATACATATTATTTGTATTATATGTAGCTCCACGCTCATAGATATAAGAAACAAATGATACTAGTTTTGGTATTTCCTTACTAAAACTAATTGAGTATGTAGATTTATGAAAAGTAATTTGGGTTCTATAATTTTGCAATTGAAACTTAGATAGTTTAATTATTTTACCAGTTTTTATAAAATTTAGATAAATGTTTTCGTTCAATAGAAACCAAGAAGAAAGTTTTAATTTGTGTTTTAAGGACAATGTATAAGGCAAATTTTACGAGATGTTGTAGATCGGACAGATTCTTTGAACATTTTATGTTTTGCTTCAAATTGCATTGACCAAATTAATGACAAAGGGCCAGAATTTTCTAGGATCATAAGGTAATGAATCATAAGGTGATGTTTCAGTTTTAAATCAGCACGAAATAATTTTAAGTATAATTCATGGTGTTCGGTTATTATTAAAATCTTTTAATAAAATAGCATCTTCTACACGAATATGTTTCAATAAAACTTGATTAATATTTTTTTTTAATAAAATATATAGATACCATAAATCAGAATTTTATGGTACCAACTCTACGATAATAAAACATAAATATCTTGTAAAACATAAAGTTTCGCTAGCAGACATTTTTAATCAACCTGATTGTAATACTTGCATAAATAATAGAGGTGGCCTATTCCTTATATCGTTAGTACCATTATAGAAACATTCGATTTTATTGTTAAGCGTCTCGAGAGAAAAACATTTTAAATCATTAATAATTTTGTATAATATACCTGATATCTCATACTTGGAAACACCTTCGAATAAATCGTGCATAATATTGGCTGAAAAATTTTCAGTTACGTGGAAAGAATTTAAAGAATTCCATACAGAATTTTCTTTAATATTTGTTAAAGAAATATCAATTGTATTGACATAATTTTCATAATTTTGAATATTTCTTAAGAAAATATTGTCCTGAATTCTTTGGACATGACATAAAGTTTTAGGTGATTTACAAAATCTACACGGAAATTGAGCTACAAAACTTTCTGAAAATCCTAAAATTAAAGATAGGCCCAAATTATCACCTAAAATGAGTCCTAAAGATAAAAAAATGATGCTGCGTGTTTTCGACTTGAATGGAAATTCCAGTATGTTCTAAATAAGTTAATTCAGAAATTAAGTTCTTAAAAATTTGAACATATCGAAACTATTTTTTGTCATAAGTTTTACATAATAATGCTAAATATATGTGGCCAAAAGACGAAGCTAGTTTTGGAGGAATGCAAGGAATTGAAAAATATACAGCACCGAGTTTTTGATTTCCATTAGCATGAGAACCTAATGGGTCATTAAGTTCAAAGTCATCATAGTAAAGAAAAATAGGAAGAATAATTAATAATAGTTATTAGATAGTTTTGTCTTCCATATTTTAGAATTTATAAAATTAGATATTAAATTATTATCCTCTTTAGTTTTTAATTCATTATTATAGGTCATAATTAAATCGAATACATTTTAATATTCTAACATTTTTTTAAGTATATCTGGTAAGGATATAGAATATATATTGACATTATTAGTTTCCAAAACTGCACGGCCATTATTTAATTTATCATTCAATATAATTCCAATAGTTATAGTATTTGGTCGAATTAAGATGTTCATTTTATCAAGTGGTTTTAGTCTGAGTTAATATTCTCAAAAAGATTAAGCACACAATCGAACATTTTAGTTATTTTTTCGTTATTTTTGTATGAATTAAAATTATCAATTACTTATTTTTTTAATATATTCAATATGGAGTACATGAAAGATTAGACATCATCTAAAAGTTTTTGGACTTTGTTTCTATTAATTCCTGTTTAATTATACCTAACCAATTTTTAGCTAATGTTATTAAATTTAACTTTAACATTTCTTTAAATGTATCAATAGTATTATTTGTTTCTTTTACAGTAATATTATTTTTATCTACTAAAGATTTTCTTTTTAATGCACTACTAACAGCTACTAACAAATTTGAACTGTTATCATTTGAAGCTGTTGAAAAAGTTTGGGTGGAAAAAACATTATTATGTAATCGAAGGTGCTTTTTGAAATCATTTAAATCGCTCAATGAATGATAACAACTAGGTTCTTTAAATTACAATTTTCTTATGCTATTTTTATTATGAAAAATATTTAAATGTGATATTAAAAATTTAGTTTCAATAAAATTAGTATCACATAACCAATAAATAGGGATTTTAAGTTTAACAATAATGAGAAAAGTAAATTTCAATATATTTAAACTAATATTACAAAATAATAGAAATTATATTTTGGTAATAATTATAAATAATATATATATATATATATATATATATATATATATATATATATATATATATATATATATATATATATATATATATATATATATATATATTATATATAAATATATTATTAGAAATTATTTTATAGTATGATCATGTATAATAAAAATCAATTTAAACTATTATTATAGAATAATAGAAATTATAATCTAGTAATAGGTATATATATATTTTATATAAGTAAAAATTATTTATTCACAGTAAAGTAATTTATAATAATAATAAATTGTGAAAATATAATTTAAATAAACAAAATATTATGTGGCCCTAATTACAACAAAATATACTACCTACGTACTTTATATTATTTACATACATTTTAACAACTATAGTATTAATACTAATTAAATGTTTTAAATACTATTGATATATGCAGGTTTTTTTTATTCCTTGCCTGTATATTTTAAATATTATATTTAATTACAGTTAGGTACTTAATAGTTTACACTAATTTATTTAAACCATTAATGATATTTGAAGTAGGCGTAGGGAAAGTGGCGCACCCATCGCCCAGCACACCAAAAAGTGTGCTGCAATAGCCCCACACTGACTTTAACTAGTCGGTGTGATCTGGCCCTCCAGGTTGGGGGTTGAGCGTAGGGCTGACAACCCTACCTCGTAAAAAAATAGTTGTTAAGAAACAACAACATAATAAGCCTCGGATCAAAGACTTAACGGACATCAACATTGGAACATGGAACGTGCGATCTCTGTATAGGGCTGGAGCTTTGACAACATCCCTATCGTGTCTTGAGCGATATGGGATGGATATAACTGCGATTCAAGAAGTGAGATGGACAAACTCAGGTAGCTTGAAATCTCAAGGAAATACATTATTATACAGTGGTGGAGATAAACATGAACACGGAGTAGGTTTCGTTATAAGGGATAACATTGTGACAAATATAGTGAGGTTCCAACCAATAAGTGATCGGTTATGCTACATAGAACTCAAAAGTAAATGGTACAACATCTTCCTAATTAACTGTTATGCACCGACAGAAGATAAGAGTGATGACATAAAAAACAAATTTTATGAAGACTTAGACCAGGTGTGTGACACACTACCGAGTGATAAACCGAAAATAATATTAGGGAACTTTAATGCGAAGATCGGAAAAGAAAACATGTACAAACCTACAACTGGATCCGAAAGCCTTCATGAAATCACGAACGACAATGGAAACAAACTAATCTCGTTTGCCACAGCCAAAAATATGATAATAAGTAACACGTACTTCCCTCATAAGAACATACACAAACAAACATGGATATCTCCATGTGGGTTAATAAGAAATCAAATAGATCACATGTTAGTGGACAACCGGATAAAATCATGTGTCAAAGATATAAGAAGTATGAGAGGGAGTAGTGCGATGTCGGACCATTTCCTTGTGAAAGCGAAAATCAAACTCAGAATATCAACAAAATGGAGAAAAAAGAATATGTACAGAGAAAAAATTAATAAGGATATGCTGAAGACAACAACAGCTAAAGAGTACCAAGAAAAAATATCGATAGAATTACGAGAAATACAAGAAATTGTGAACCCGAATGAAGCCTGGGAAAAAGTAAAGCAAGCAATCAAAATAACAGCAAAGGAAGTACTTGGATATGTACCAAAAAAGACAAAGAAAAGATGGTTTAACGAGGAATGTAAAGCTGCCCAAGAGGAAAAAGACAGAGCAAGAACAAAAGTTCTACAGAACCCTAGTGAAGACAACAAAAGGCTACTAGCACAAAGACAAAGAGATACAAAAAAGGTAATCAGAAGGAATAAGAGATTATGGGAAAAAGAACGGATACACACCATAGAAAACAACAGAAATAACAACTCCAGAATATTTTTCGAAAAAGCAAATGAAGTTAAACGTGGATATAAAACTAGGCCAACAACTATGAAGAAGCATGATGGATCCTTGCTAACAGAGAGTAAAGAAATTGCGTGTGAATTTAAAGATATGTTCGAAAAATTGTTAAACCAACCAAATGAAAATAACACCATACTTCAATACTCTACGGTAGAACAGATGCTTGAAAAACCATCAGAAGACGAAGTGAAGATGGGACTAGAAATGCTAAAAAACGGTAAAGCACCGGGAGATGATGAAATAGTATCTGAATGCCTAAAAAAAGGAGGCCCAGGTTTACTGAACCAGCTACACAAACTCATGAACACAATCTGGGAACAAGAGGAGATACCCGAAGCATGGCGTATATCCATCATATGCCCCGTACACAAAAAAGGAGACATCATGGAGTGTGATAACTATAGAGGAATCTCACTACTCAATACTTCGTATAAACTATTGTCCAACATACTACTGAATAGAATTAACCCATATATCAAGGAAATAGTTGGAGAATACCAAGCTGGTTTTACGCTAGGAAAATCAACAACAGATCAAATACACATCGTAAAACAAGTTGTTGAAAAGAGTCACGAATACAATAAAGACACATATTTACTATTTGTAGACTTCAAAGCAGCGTATGACTCAATCAACAGAGACCAACTATGGGAAGTCATGGAATCGTTAGGAATACCAGCCAAGTTAACCAGATTAATAAAATCGTGTACATTTAATTCAAAAAGTAAAATTAGTTTTGGAGGAGAATTATCAGAGGAGTTTCAGGTTACGACTGGCCTTAGACAAGGTGACGCTTTATCACCTGCACTGTTCAACATCGCATTAGAATCAGTCATGAGGACAGTTATATCTCAAGCTAAGGGCATAGAAATAAAAGACAATCAACATCTAACAGCAGTCGCTTACGCGGATGATATAGTACTATTAGCCGAAACAATTGACGACCTAAAAAACACAACAGATATATTGCTGAAGGAGGGGAATAAAATTGGCCTAAAAGTTAATGAGACAAAGACAAAGTACATGATTATATCTAGACAAAACCACAGATCGGATTCCTTGAAAATAAATGAGTACACATTTGAAAGGGTAGGACATTTTAAATACTTAGGTGCAGATATTAATGAAGATGCTAATAGCCACGAAGAAGTGAAAAGACGACTCATCGCAGCAAACAGGTGCTACTATGGACTATTACCATTGTTCAAATCAAAACTACTATCAAGGAAATCCAAAGTAACATTATATAAAGTTCTAGTCAGACCAATAGCTCTGTATGCAAGTAGTACTTGGGCGACGACAAAGGCAGATGAAAAAAAGCTAGAAGTATTTGAGAGAAAGATATTGAGAAAGATATTTGGCCCAAAGAAAAACAATGAAGGAGAATATGAAATACGTAGCAATAAAAATTTAGAGGAATTATATAACGAACCCAATATTACTGGGATCTTGAAAAGCGCACGAATAGGCTGGGCTGGACATGTATGGAGATCAAAAGGACTAATCGGACAAATAACTACATGGAAACCAAACGCAAAGAGGCCCAGAGGACGTCCTAGACAGAGATGTGCAGATAGAATAAAAGAAGACCTAAAGATGCTGGGAGTAAGGAATGCTGAAGAAACGGCACAAAATAGAGAAGAATGGAGACAATATGTTGTTGCGGCAATGGGCCTAAAAGGCCTGTAAAAAGCCAGAGAAGAAGAAGAAGAAGAAGAAGAATGATATTTGAAATAGATTGATATGTTTTATCATAAGGAGTATTAATTTCAAAAAATAATTTTTGAATATATAGTCATATTTATTCTGCTTCAATGGGGTACTTATAAATAATTGAAAAAAAAAGAACCGGATGGGCCTCGCTCTGCTGTACAGTTAGGGGTGGAGTGCACCTCGCTTATAGGATAGGTCATTATTATAATGGATTTGTTAAATTTGAATGCAATGATAGATATCATTGTATACGAATAACGATTCTGAACGGAGTTCATATGTTAGTCTAGAATATAATACAATGTTATTTATAAATATTATATAAGTATATTTTATTTTTAAACGAAAAATTTAGAAAAACCGAAAATTTAAATTGTCTATAAATAAGTCAAAATATGTCAAAATACTTTGAAATTTTAACCATGTATAGAAAACGTCAATATAAAGATTTGGTGAAAATTTCAAGTTGTTGCGGTTTTTCATTTTTGAGTTAGAGCATTTTAAAAAAAACCGATATCTTTGTCAGTCTAGAATATTATACAGTATATTATATTTTACATGTAATTTTTTGTCAATATTCGCTGTTCAAACGCTTATAAAAAAAAATTGTGCCTATGGATTTTAATAATTTTTGAATGACTTTAAGAACTACTTCTGTGGAATCTTCTATTAAATTTTCAAGTATTTTGTACGAGCCAAATTTTTTTTTTTTTATCACCGATTATAAAAAAAAAATGTAAAAAAATCGAATATTTTAAATGCCTATAAGTGGCTTAAAAATCAATATAATATTTTGAAAAAAATATGACATAAAGGAAATACCAATCTTAACAGCTGGTAGAAATTTCAAATATCTGCGACTTATACTTTTTGAATTATAAAAAATATTTAAAATCGTTTGAGAATAAATCGCTATTTTATGCAATTTCGTAAATATTTAAATTTCAAACAGTCATAAAATTTTTTCCTCTAATTCCGGTAGAAATTTTTTTAAAGATTTTTGAAGAGTAGCTTAAACATAACCTCGTGTTAAAATTTTGAACCTTAAGTATGAACAGAAAAAATTTTATGAATTTTTAACTACAAAAAAACTTGCAAATTATCGTGATTTTTACATATTTCGTATAAATTGTAACTTTGAGCACTTATAAAAAAAAATTGTGACTTACGATTTCAGATTTTAAGATCAGTTAAGGAACAACTTATAAGAAACCTTGTATTAAATTTTCAAGATTTTCTAGGCAGCCAAAACAATTTTATCGTTATTTAAAAAAAAAATACTTAAAAATATTGAAAATTTCAATTGTCTATAAATAGCTTAATAAAAGTCAAAATACTTTGAAAATTTAATGGTGTATAGAGAACGCTTATCTAAACATTTGGTGAAAATTTCAAGTATTTACATCGATTAATTTTTGAGTTATAGCAAAATAAAAAATTTGATTTTGTCGAAAACTGGTTTTGTGTAAAAACTCCCGTTTCCCCTTAATTTTTTAGGGGTTTTTCCCGTCGCATTTAAAAAATATTGGAAATTTTTAACTTTTGACCCCCCAAAGTACCAAATAGATTCACTTTCCTTTCAGAAAAGTTGCTACATAAGGCAATCGAAGCATTTTTACTGCCCCAAAACGTGTCGACAGACACAAAAAAAAAAAAAAAAAACACACATCATTGTAAAATCAATACATTCTTCACTCCGTTCAGAATCTAAAAGAAAACTGTAAAACATATATCTACCACTTTAATTGGAGTTTCGATTTTAAATTCTATGTTTTCAATAACAAATTAACAATCTGGTGAGTTATTTTTATTGTTTATAAAATCAACAATGACAATGTGTAGTTGAACTGTCATTCCAAAAGCTTTTGCTTTGTTTGCGACATCATTCTTGGTGGTTTTAAAATCATTTGCCGTATAAAATTAAACAAATTTATCTTTAAAAATATTTTAAAAAAAAATTAGCTACGTAAATAGGGTGTATTAGGTAAATTTTTGTTTTGATATTGTACATTAGGTATTACACTCTTTACGATTTTTAAAAATGTACCAGTGAATTTTATAAAAGCTTTAAGTTAATAATTACTCGTATATTTAATTTATAATTTTATTAGATACATTACATATTTGAATATTTTAAAAGCTTTCAATAATTATCATTTTAATTGTGATAATAAATTATATTATGACTGCTACTTTTATATTATACTTTTAAGTATAAGGTTAAAACCAAGATGGATATAAATGCATTGGTTTAAATAATAGAAAAATGAAATATCATTAGTATTAATTTATCAATTGACTCAAATTTATAAACAATAATTATAATGAATATTCTAATATTGGTATTTACTGAATTATCATAAATAAATAATTAATAAAAAAAAACTCAAACAAACTTTTTATATTTAATATTCAGGTTTATATTTTTAATTATTATAATAAACACTAAACAGTACTTATGTGTCTTTATTAAAAGTACCAGAATAGATATAATATTTTATCTGACACAATAAATTAATGATTTTTATTTAATAATTTTAAATTGAGAATGCCAACTTTACTTACTGCAATAAACTTGATAAATGCAGAAGCTTGTTCTACTTTCGATGGACGCCAGCAAGATTTTTTAGTCACTGATTTTTGTATTTTCAGTGTAGTTGGTGAAAATAAAGAAGGTATAACATATAATGCAGCATATTCATCATTACCTATGGTAAAATAAATCGTATATTTAATGATCATCATTATTATAGGTACTATTCACCTACTTTACTAGGATTATTTAATTCCTTAATATTATTATTTAAAATATCATCACTAGATTTGGAAATTATATTTGTGCTGCTGTACTTTTTAAGTTTTTCTTTAAATACATTAAATTTATTTAAAAATAATGCACCAGAATTTGAATATAAATATTTAAAATCTAAATCAATCTGTCAAAAAAGTAATGATTGTAATTTTAAAAATGTAGGATTTTTTATAATACTTACGTGATAAGGACCTAAAGAACTTTTTAAACATGGAAATAGTTGTATGGAATTTTGGATATTATTATTATCATTATTTCTTAGCCTCCCCATTGCTGTAATTTCTCAGTATTCATACAGAATATTCTTTGGCTCTATATTATTTTTGGCCATATAATCTTATCTTGGAATTTTAAAATAAAATATTTGAATTAATTACTACGTAACTATTAAGTGAATAATTAAAATACATTATTTTTTATTTATTATTATTATTATTATTTAATACCTTCATTTTCTATTAGAGCATTTTTTTCTACTAAAGATTCAGATACAGACTGCTTTGTAGCTGATACAATATTCTTAATTTTTTTGCGAATATTACAGTATTTATCATACAATTTTCTCTTGTTAGCCTTAGAACTATTTTTATCATAGGGAATAAAATATGTTAGAGCGGTTTCTGATGAAAAGTGAGCTTCGATACTTATATATAATTATATAAACATATCTGATATTGGTGAATAACTTAATACTAAATAGATACCAATGTGTAATAAGTACAGATTATTAATATCAAATTATTCAATTTAAATACCTTTAGCTAAATCAGAAAACCAATTTTTTGTTATTTTGTTGTCTAAGCTACCTTTTAATTCATGCTTAATGATAACTGTTGATAATATATTTTTCATTGTGTTAAGTTTCCATTTGCATTAAAATGTTTTAAAACCATAGAACTATTAGTGCAATTATTGGATATCGTTAATCAGTGCTGCCCAACAAAAGTCAATCAAATTAATAATGTTTGTTATACATATACAACACATACCATAAAGAACTACGGTAAAAAAAAAATAGATAGATAGATAGATGTTTTTAGGTGAATGTAATATTATAAGCAAATGACATATTTAGATTACAATAAGAAAATCATGTCTTATAAAATGTATTGTATCTATAGTAGCTACTACTAAAATTTAGTTTATAATATTAATGCTTGAAAAACATGATATTTTTTTTTACTTTTTTTGAATCACTTAAATCAGATACACATTGAAATTTTTCAAACATTTAGTAAATATATGCAACATTAAGTCAATTATAAGTAATTTTTTTATTGATGTGTTCAGATTTTATTTAACCCGGATTGATGTTTTGACAAGAAATCAGTAAATACCACACAGTGTTACGTATGACATACCTATACGTTATGTAATTATTTGAGGACATTATACCATAATTTGCTTATCGATCGGACGATTTTACAGTCGAAGAATAATTATCCATCATAAGTGGAAAAATTTTCTTTGTAATAATTAAAATGTAAAAAGCCGATGGATCAAATGTTGTAAAGTTGTCTAGGATTACGAGTAAATATTTCGATATTATATTAATTATTAAAATTGTTAATAATATTAAAGTTAGTGCAGTTAAATTAATAAACAATATTACTAAGTACTTATCGTACGGATTAGGTATTTTTATGTTCAAATATTTATATATGTGAATTACCTTAGGGTCCTAAGTGATTTTTATTTAAATAGTTTTCAGTGTATTCAGCCTTTCTCTCAATCACACATGTATACACACAAACTCACACACACTCAACTCTTGATCAAAAAGATATGAACTAAAAATGTGTGCATGTATAATTTATGAAATCGTATAGACCAAAGAAATATTTTGTTTTAGTTTTCGGTTTATCCATTACAATATTAGCATCTAAATTGTTGAAGGGAACTAATTGAATTTTCTACTTGGAACGGTCCATCTTCGTTCAACAGCAAATATTATTTATTTTTCATTCCATTAGTGCAGTATATAACTGGTTAACTATAAATAGGCATATGACCATACTTGGGGATGGTTTGAGGTTCAAAACCCTCCTACATTTTTTCGTGTTATATTATTTCGTGGTAAAATTACTATTTCAGTCTAGGATAAACAATAAACATTGTACGTTTATGTCAAATAAATAAATATAATATTCTTATGTTTTTTTAGCGTATTTAAAATAATTATAAACATTATAGATAGATATATAGTACGTACAGTCAATATTGCATAGTCTAGTGCATATATGAACGACATCTATGATCAACCTCCCCCTCCCCTGAAATTAATTTCCATTAACGGCCTTGCATAGGCACTATAAACAATAACATGAATTAATGTCGTTAAATTCGTCGTTCTAGTTAATGGCTCTGAGAACGTTTAATCACAAGTTGCAGTCTTTTCGATTAATATTGTATTACCGTGCGCGTCCACGGCGTCGTAAAAACGGTCTGGTACAAATGCGCGCTACTGTTCTAAACAATTTCGCTCTAAATGACTGAACCGCATTCCGGCAGTTCTTTTAAAATGCCATTGTTTACCAGCCACGTGTAAAAATAAGTACGAACGTGCGCGTATTATTTGTCACGGAGATTGTTACCGAAAGAGAAAAAAAAAAGGTCTACGTTTTTAATCAGCCGAATGTGTGTCGTGTGTAAACGTCGCAATCACCCACGCAGCAACGGGTTGTTTAAGAAACAATGATTTTACCCATCGCACGCGCGTGGCTTTATTTAAAAGCCATTTATAATACACAATACTCCGAGCAACACTGCGAATTGCATCGGTGTGCGAGAGGACGGTTTATTCACACACACATATACCAAATCCATGCACGCTCACAGCTATGTTTTGTACATTAAGCGTACACTGTATACGTATACGGGTGCGAGAGGTATGATGCGTGTATGAAGATACGTGTAAGGCGTCCGAAGGAAGGTATATCAAAGAAAGGGGCAATCGATTTTTCTTATGACAATCGTATGTATTTAATTTTTCACAAATTAATGTTGATGGAATCGTGCCACGACGGGGGTGCTCTCATTACATGAATACACGTGTATTACGGGTGAGTTGTCGAATTAAAAAAATTATCATTCGCCGTTTTTTTACTTTTTTATTATTTTCTTTTTATTAAAACACATCGATGACAAATTAATGTGAGATGCAACACATCATTTATATTGTAAATCTATTAGCATCTAATCGCGAATGTTAGGAAAACATTTAATAAGCGATTGTGTTTTTGTAATGAAACTATAAATTGGTGCGAATAGGTTCTTGCAAGACAATACGATTTGATTATAAGAACTTTAACAAAAATAAAGTCTAAACGAGAGAAAATAATAGCAGAGAAAATCCATACAAATATTTCTTTTATTCTACGCGATACAATTAGTGGATTTCGAGATTAAACAATACAATTGCAGTAATACGATTAATGTTACGAACACAGTTCCCACGAACAATATCCGCGCCTATTGTCGTAGGCATATGTGCGGTAACCGGTACGGGACGGGGAAGTGCGGTCGAAAAATGCAAAAACGGTTCGCCGAACGCGTGAACTAGCGCGCGCGGGCTGTGTAGTGACCGGACGACGTTTTACGCGTTATCAATTATGATATTATGATAATAAATGATTGTATGCGGTAGGAGGCTGAATCGTTGTACACGTGACGTGCGCGCTCGGCCGTTAATTAGATAGTATTAGGTATCAGGAAATCGTGAACGGTCGACCAGCGGTAGGACGTTGGCGATAGAGAGCGGGCAGGTGGGGGGGGGGGGGGGGTGGCGAGGCGATAACACCCCGTTGGCACACGTCCCGCACCGTCCGTCGCAGAGATGATAACGTTACCAAGGCGGAAGACGGGACGAAATGGATTTTTTCGAACGACCGTTGCACGCTGCGTAAATGTAACACACGAGTACCGCAGGACGATGTGACCGGAGAGGTTTAACAGTTGTTGTTCACGTAACGTGATCACACACACATACACACACGTGGTGAACCTGTAAACGGACAAAGTGGCTCTTACAGCGTGTAGTGCAGGTTCACGTATATATGTGTAAATATGTACACGCAACACAGTATTGTCACTATTATACGTTGTACGGGCATCGGTCTTGTCGAACGCCATCGACACCGCACGAGCCGGCACAATGCGCGGGTGTGGTGATCGGAGGCCCACGTCCGCGGTGGTGTATGATGATACTCGCGCGATGGACGGCGGCGACGCTGCGTAGGCGCGCGAAGTTTGGGTGGACCCGAGCGGACCGGCGCGCATGATCGAAATATAATACGTGCGTGTGTGTATGTGTGGGTGCGCACTCATGTATACAAACACACACATATATATATGTATATGGGTGGGCCCGGCGCGATCCATTCATACGGCGGCGCTACATCAAAACGACCACAAACACGACGTGTTCATCCCCGGAGCGAAGGACAAAAATGTTGATTCGATTAACCGGCTATCCCCCGGTGCTCGGCGTATACGAACAATCCGAGCGCACCCATCCGCCACTACCGCCGCCGCCGACGCCCCAAACCGTCGGTGGCGGCGGGCGATGCGCATACTGCCGGGACCCGGATGGTGGCCGTTGTCGTTGTCGTCGTCGTCGTCGGGGTGCGAGGATGATGATAATGGGTAAAAGGGAACCGTGTGGGGTGGTGGTGAGCTCGCGCGGCCGCGGCGGGTCGGGCGTGTTTAGGACGCTGCTGCGTACACGTCCGAATGTTTGGCGCGCGCGACGACGGCGGCGGCGGTCGATACCGGGGCAGCCGCCGCGACCGCCGCCCGTTTCGCATGCTCCGAGCGCCGCGCCCCACACGCAAACACACACTACCGCGATAGCTTGTGTACACACGTGTATGTGCGTACCGGTTACCGGCGTGTCGCGCGCGCTATCGTTTCGCGCTACACGCACGCACGCACATGTGAACACGGTCGAGGTACTCTCGCGCGCGCGCCCTTAAACTCAAATTGTACGCGCGCGCACAACTTACACACACACACACTCACTTCGTATATACATTCGAACGCAAACGCACACGCCCGCGTACATGTACACTCGTAGGGCACTCACGTGCACACAGACTCACACATACACACATAAATACATACACGCGCGCGCAAACTTTTGCTGTTCGTCGTAGTACGTGCAGCAGCAGCACCAGCACACCAGCACCAGCACCAGCAGTATTGTGTCTGGTGTGTGCGCCGTTCGTTTTCTGCAGACGCCGCGGCCGTGCTCTACGCGTTTCGTTAGTATATAGTGTGTGCGGCGGACCGATCTTTTTTTTTTCTCTACCTCTACACCTTTCCGTCTGTCTGTCTCAGTCTATCTATCTATCTGTCTGTATATCTGTATTAATATTCCTCTTCGTATCTATCTAGTTCTTTTCACAGAGGCGTTTTTTCGCTCTGTCTGTCCGTCGTGCCGTCGTCCATCGTCCGTCCGGCTGCAGTGTTAGTGGCCGTACGACATCTGCGTCCCGTCGTCGTAGTCGTCGCGAGATCGGTTCCTCGCGGTCCGCCGCCGCTGGTCGTCACGTAATGCCAGTGGTCCGCACCGCCGACGAGACCGGTGCACAACGACCACCGTTGTCACCGTCGGCTCGCTGTCTCCGACACGGCCGCTACTGATCCGCGCGTCCCGTCTCGCGATGACAGCCGCGGCCACGGACGTTGTGGCGACCTCGACGACCATCTTCATTGCCGTCACCGACGTCACCGACATCATCGTCACCGTTAGTAACACCGTCTCCGATAAAATCCCCACAGCCACCATAAATACCAGCACCGCCTCCACTAGCAGCATTAGTAGCAGCAGCAGCAGCAGCAGCAGCAGCAGCAGCAGCAGCATCAGCAGCAGCAGCCTCATTAGCAACAGTAACAGCAACGGCATCGGCATCACGACGTCACGGCGGTAAGAAGAGCGGCGGCCCACACCCATAGGCCCGCGGCAACCGTGTTTTCGCGCGGCCACGGTGCAGGCGGCCACGGTGGCAGCGGCGGCGGTAATCGCGACGTGTTGTTGAGACGATATGAAGTGCTGCGTTTCGCGGACGCGTGAACGAAAATGCAACGTGACACGACCGTAAAAGTCACTTGTACTGCAGCTACTACTACTGTTACTACGAGGGCGAAGACGATCAAGACCGCGGTTACGACGACTGTACGAGTGCCAAAGGCTACAGCGAAAACATGAAAACTACCGCCGGACTGCTGATGGCCGTGTTCTTCGTCTGTTCACAATTCTTCCGAGGTACGACTGGCCGTAATACACAATACGCTATCCCAGTGTTCAATAATTTAGAGCTGCCGTTATCGCTATGGCACAGTAGTATCAGCCGTGTGATGTCAATAGCGGTAGTGGTACGGCAAATGTTTGATTGTAAATCGTAGCAGTAACAATAGTAGTAGTCAAAGGGGTCCGTCATCAAAAATCCAATGGGGGGGGACACGTGTGATCAATGCCTCTCGGCGATCGTTACCGATAGGTTTATAATTAGTATCCATGATACCTAAAATTCGTTCTCCCGTGTTAAAGTTTTGTCCATAAGTAATAAGATTAGCTAACAAAATAAATTTAATATGTATTTGATATAAATTAATAATTATATTTTTATTATATTTATATAAAATAGACGCATAGAAGTCAGAAATGTCTCAGTGCCCCTCCCAATAGACGCCCTTGGTAGTAGTTATAGTATTGATTGCAATATTAATAGTATTAGTAGTAGTTGTAGCATTAATAGTAGAAGGAATGGCAGGAGTAGGAAAGTTGTAGAATTAGGATCAATCTGTATAGTGAAGCGGTTGTGTTCACTGAACCGACTCGATTGGATGGCGAGATGAGTAAATATCGGTTTGTCTCATCGAGTGCACATATTATCGCTGACATTAACGTTGAATACAACACAATGTTATATACCAATATATAGGTACTTGAACGTTTTCCTTTGACGAATTCGCATTTATATTTATAGAATTATTGAATTACGTGTGCATCAGTGATGTTGAAGTGGGAGTAGATTATTTTAACCCACGTATCCGGTGGCAGGGGTTGTGGCATCGGTAACGGTGAAATTAAATTATCGAATAGGGTGTAACACGACACTCCGGAAATCTTTGTTTGGAGAATATCCCGCCAACTGTGCAGGAGGTGACGGGGTAACTGTGTATACGATTTCGATGTCAGTCAATGCTTATTACATACAACGCAACGCGCATGGTCAATATTTTCGTAACATTTGTCCGGGAATTTTGACGAAAAAAGTAACGAGAAGCTCATATTTTGTCCACGAGCACCAAATTAACTGTAGGTTTATAATAACATTGTAGGTGTGACTTTAAAATGCGTTAAGAAATAATAGATTACGGTCTGTGATCCGGTGTCATTATATTAGTTTGTTCAAACGCTCAGCTCTATTAAATAACAATGAATACACTATACTTGTATAAATATTTTCTTGGTTTAAAATTCGAACGGGAGGGGGAGGGGAACGATTGGAAACTTAAATTAAACTTATACTATTGGTTTTATCCTACGGCTTCAATTTCAGTGCATCGCTTAGGGGTAGAAAATATCGTTTTACGTTTGGTGTTGTAGTTTGATTCCAAGGGTTTTATTAACAAATCCACTTGCCACATGTAAAACATTCACACAAATGATTCTTGAAATAAATTATAATACGATTTATCGTATATACTTAGTATGGTTTTATTTTTCAAATTATTAAACATTATTTAAGGATTCATTTACTTTTCATCATATTATTTTGTAAGCGAAACATTATTTTTGATTTTCATGCGATTTAGGCGCGTATAAATAACTTATGAAACATAATTAAATAAATTTTCATTTTGAACTATATTTCATAAAAATTTCAAAGAAAAATTTATAATCAGAATGTTATATTAACGTATTGTTTGCTATCCTGTGAAAGGTTTTTGTCCTAATATTCAATAAAATTAATATATTAGCGAGAATTGATATAACAAAATATTAGCTGTGATCCTAACTATTTTTAGTACATTTGTGTGACGTTTTACTACCGATCGAAAAACTTCCCCTAAAATCATATTCGATATTGAAAGCCAGATCAAGCACATGAATAAAATATTTAATAATTATGTAATAATATAATAATATGTTCAGAACTCCTATGCAATATAAGATAGTACGGTGGCGTAAATTTGAAGTAGATATTTTGTGTAAAATTAAATTAATAGATGAAATCACATAACTTATTGGTACTTCTTAGTAATAACAATAAAGAAGGACAAAGAATGTTTCCTTCAAAAGTTTTGACTGCAGTAGTTAAACTACGACTATAGAAATATAGAAATCATTTCTTATTTGTATATTCAGTTTTATTAAAAAAAAAAAAATAATTAATAAAACAATGGCTTAGCCAGAAAAATATTTTTTTTTTTTTTATTGGGGGAGAAGGAGCTTAAAATTTAAATTCTCTCCTGCATAAGTACCAATTTTTTAATTTGAATAAGTCGATTAAATGTAAGTTTATGTATAAAATGTGTTATTATTTAGTTTATTGAAACTAAGAAAAATTGTTTAACGATGATATGATATAATATTATACCTATATCTTAAAATAGTTGTATATTTTACAAATTAAAAGAAACATTTGGCAGGGGGATTATATCCAGTTAGCACCCCCTGGCTACGCTTCTTGAAAAGTCTATCCTGTTAAAATCAGTTGACAAATAATAATTTTTAAATATTATTTTAAATTATTGCTTCCTGATGCCTATTAATAACTTTAAATATTTATTTTAATAGTTTTTTGTTTTTTACTTATTCATTTTCACGAAAAATGTATTTGGTTCAACGAAAATTAACTACATATCGATTATTTTTTTATATATGTCTTCAGAATATAAAAATATTATTTTTAAATAAATATATTTTTCAAAAATAAATAAAACTATGAAGAAATTATGGATTAATATTTAATTGTACGTATACTTTTTGTATTAAAATAATGAACAGTTAAAATGTTTAAGTAAATTTTATTTTTTCAAAAAACAAATTAAGGTTTTAGAGTAATAAGCGAAATAATATTTATTTTAAGACCTTAATTTGTTAATTTAAAAAATAATTGACTCTAATTAATACTATATGCCTTTTAAGAACTCGTAATTAATATAATGCAATCGTATTTACTACAGATTTGATTATTGGATTATAAATTGTTAGTCATTACGAATGAATAAGTTGTTAATAAATAACCTAGTATATAAAGTGGTTGAAAAAAATCAAATAAAAGAAAATAAAAACTTCGATTTGTACTTTTTAAATAATTCTCGTATATAAAATTAATTTGATCGTCATATACATAACTATAAAGTTATTATTGAAAAGTCAATACCTAATAATTAAACTTTATTACAAAAACTATGCGTACATTTGTATTAATTATATTAGTATGATATTTTAAAAACTATTTATATTAAAACTATTATGTCGTTCACAGATGTGTAATCCGTAAACCTACTTGATCCATAAATTGGAAAGGATTTCTTTTTTTTTTTTAATAGAAATCAGAACATTAGATAAATGTCTGGAGATGGGTTTTGAAGAAAGTTCTCTATGAAAACTTCGAAAAGAACTAATATTGTCAACTATTCTTATACCTACCACAAATATAAATACACGTTTATCTATTCTGCTGGTGGTGGTGCACCTTTATTTTAAAGTAACTTACTATAAAGATTTTTTTTCGAAAATATTGAGTATTAAAAATGATACTTTTACTAAAGAAAAAAAATAATAATAAATAACTCTTATAACTGTTTCAAAAAATTTTAAATATAAAATGTCAAATACCGAGAGCAAGAAAATTATATCAGTTTTAATAGATTGTTCTTTTCTCATGGAAAATAATTATCTTTTAGTACAATAAAGGTTTAGTACACCTAGTCGAGGATTTTGGATTTTTTTTTTTGTAAATCTTAGTTGTTCTCATGTAATATTGAAATATTAATCATAAAATATATTTATAATAACGTGGAAAATTAAAATTGCAAGCATGCATAGTAATTCATAGTAATTACATTAATATACATAAATGTATACACCATTTTTATGTAGTATAATCGGAATTAAATATTTTCCTTTTAGTGATCAATTGTATTATAGTTATTAGATTAATAGAGTAAGACAAATGGTCTTGCTGTTATAATACTATATTATCGTTTTTTTTTTTTTTCAACAATGCACACACTCATACACAATGGCCACGGTACATCTTTCAAAATATATGTGACACGCAATACGCACAATTAACAGCTCCGTTCTTTGTATCAGAAGTTACTAGCAGATTAAATGCCAAAACGCGTAGATTAGTCATTGTAACATCACTAAGGTCGGTTTACATTTTGGATCTGTGTATCGTACTAATACGAAAATAGACCCTAATAATCCCTTAGTATTACGTTTTATGTAAAAACGAAACACTACAAGGGCTAAATTAAGTTATATTCATTATTCAAATTAAATATATTACATGTATAGATATTCATTTTTTGAATGTAATTAAACACATTTACATGGTGCTATAAAATATTTGGGTATTTACAGTAGCACCCATAGATTTTTAAATTAGATGGGCTTAAATATTTTCTTAAACAGCTCCTCGCCACCTATAACATTACTAACCATCAATCAGAAACGTATTAAGTATTAAGTTCAATAAGTTATTACATCTTGGGTGCTCGTAATTGAATGTCATACAATCAAATTCAATGCTCAGTGTTAACACCATAAGACCCCATGTCCCTATCTACACGATATAGTATGATGGCATCACTAGATATCTATGTGATATAAGCTAGTTGCAATCTCTAATGTAGTCTTTAATTCATCTATGTGGCTAACAATTAAAAATTATTTATTTTCAAAACTCTGTATTTTTTTGTTGGTTTTAAGTTGGTTACATTTATTTTTGAAGTTTAACTAAATTTAATTGTAATTTAATTGAATACTTTTACATTGAATATACGAGTAGATATTTTATACAAAGTGTGCGGATTTTTAAGTAATTTTGGTTATACTTTGATAGTGTGTGTTATAATATATATATAATAATACTATCAATAACAATACGTTTTAAATTGAAGTCGAGTTATTGAGATAGTTCTTATAAAATCAAATTAGTCTCGCCTTATAGAATATTTGGTGTTTTCTTGTTTGTGGATTTCAAAATGACTAAAAGCAACTTCTCTACCATAAAATTAATGACATTCTCTGAAATTTCAAGTGGTGTGTATAGGATAGAGATTAAATTCCTAAAATGTATGGAGCTTTTCCTTTAGTCCTTCGCATAAACTATAGTTTCTAATTTAAATCAAAGGATTTCATGGAAAGATAAATACTACCTAATTGAATGTTTAATAATAACTATAAAATATGGTAAAGTAGATTAGTTTTATATTTCAAATAAGTTTTCAAATGTACTAAATAGTAAATAAAATAAATGTATCTGTATACAAATAATTAATTAATAAACTATTAGATCATACTATGTCTCTTATGTAAATAATTTAAATATAAATTAAAAAAATTAAGAATTCATTATTTGATCATATAATTTATTCTGCTTTATTTTATCTGTGTTAGTATTGTCGTTGATACAATTTTATCGTGGCCAGTAGCAAAAAAAATTATATTATTTTTAGCGTCTAGTTTAATGGAAAAATTCCAATTATTATTAAAATAATTCAAAAATGTATTATAAAAAAAAATCAAATTATGAATGCATAAAATTATATTAAAATAGTGTTTATACAATTTACATATTATATCTAAATATTTAAATATGTTTAAAAACTGAAATATTTGCTATAAATGTTTCATTAAAACACTTTCTTCCGAACTGTCAATAATCCCATCAGTGATTCATCTTGGATATTTGTAAGCCGTCATTATAGTACGTGTTTACTGTCAGTCTCGCGGTACATATTTCCAACTAATCCTGTGTTCATCGCACGTTTTACTCCATCCTAACCCATACAAACACACGTACATCCATGCACGCAAGCTTACATAAATTATAAACATAGGTATATCCATAGTGAGGTGATTATGGGGAAGCTACTCCTAGAATTTTACTATGATTTAAAATTATCATGAAATATGTAGGTTATTTTTCTAGTTAATTAAAAATCAAATATTTGACAAGCAGAAAAGTAAGATTTTGTAATTAACATAAGCATACCTCCTATTTACTACGACTTTCTCTGAATCGCACCACTGCAGTTACATACAATTATGTACAATATTGTGTACATTTAAAAAATAAATCGTAATTTAATTAATAACGATACAGTTCGGCAATTTATTATAAAATTTTACATTTCTAGAATTTATATTATTTAACGAATTATCATACAACGTTCTATTTGGAATTTGAATGGTTCAACTGTTAATTCTGTAATGATTTTACTGTATTATATCATTTTAAATAGTTTTATTTTCACTTAAGTTATTACAAATAGTTTATTTTTTAAATTGAACGTTTTATACGGTAGATGCAATTTTCTTCGTCTCAACTATTACAGAACGGATATTGAAGATGGATCTCGGAAATGCCAAACGGTAATGTTTCGGATAAATTGTCGACATTAATATCGTAAAAATAAACTGTAGAACATCACATAATAATAATAATATTCCATTTAATAGTTCTAAAAATTATTTATACTCCTTAAATGTACAGACGAATGAACAATTTTAGTCAGAATAGTTTTATTAATACTGTTATTAATATTATAACTAGGAACCCAATGTTTATCACGTATATCTTTTTACTCAAGTATTAGACACACTCAATAAATTTTTTTGTAATGTTATATTATAATAAATTATTCAATAGTGCAAGTATAATATTTTTATTTTTATTTATCACATAGATTGTAATATTTTAACTTTTGTTTGAAACAGTTTATTGAATAATTCATTTTATTTTGTAATTTATAAGTACTAAATGAAAATTAACAGAACACATCATAATAACTATATTTATAAAAATGCCGTTACCAAAATAAATTAATATCCAAACCACTTACGAGGACTTAATGTCGAAACTTTGTATTATGCCACTGTACCCTTTAATATCGAAGTCAATTATTGTTGTATGCCTAATAATACAAATTTCAATGCAATAGGTAATAAAATATTGATTTTTATCGAAGCTCTACCTATAGGTTATTACTACAACATTAACAATAGATGAATTCCCGATTGACGGAATATCCTAGGCAACACTTTAGAGAAGTATATTTTCATTGCCTCTAGTGTTTTTCGAAACAAAAAAACAATCACAGTCAAAACAATGGCTCCCTTAGTCCCATCAGAATACGAAATTATTTATAGTAAAAAGTTATTCAGATAAAGTTAAAATGTTAAACTTTGTCGTTGTAATTCTGTAAAAAAGTATATAAACTTTAAAATACATAATTTGACTTGGTTTTTTTTCTTTTTTAGGGATCTATAGATTATACCACAATTTTAAATAATTTTACTTAATATTCACTATTAAAATATGTCTTATGATAGCAATTTATCAGTAACATAAAAAAACTTCAAAACATTTCATAAAATAAATTACTACAAATTTGTTAAATGCAACACTTTTCAGTAGAAAAAAATGTGCAATTTTCCAAAAATTGTTACATCTATGGTACTATGTTATAGTAGACATAAAGTCTAAACTTAGTAATATCTTACACGTAATAAAATATAGTAACAATTAATTAATTTAATAAACATATTAATTGTTTAAATTTAAAAATATTTAGTATTAAAAAATATAATTTCATATATTACATTTCTTATAAAAAGACAAACAATATTTGACTAATAAAACTAAACTATGATTGAATATTTGAATAACTAAATTGGATTTTAAGTACCTTGATCATGTAATGAATTTAAACACAAAAAAAAAAGAAATTAAATATTACGCAGTTATGTTAATATACATATATTTTCCTTATATAAAAGGAATATAAAACATAGATATTTCAAAATTATTAATCTTCAAAATGTATTTTGTTTTTTTTATAATTTTACATTAATTTGTATAAATTTAATTATTTCAACATGAATTTCAACTAAAATTTAACACTATGTTAAGTCATATTTTAATATGTTATTGTAACTATTGTCTGAATGACGTGATAAAGTTTGTTAATTATAATGAATATAATACATAGAATCATATATTATACCATATTACATTCATATTGTATATTTTACATGTTATGTTATATTATTCTAGTACTACTCAAATTTTAAATAAATTAAAATAATTATAAATACATTTTTTTTTGGAGGTCGACTTGTGAATAAATTCACGAAAAAAAACTGTTACAGAGATTATATGAAATTATTAAATTATAATATTTTGCTCATTTGGTGCTTTTTAAATATTCGTAAGGTACATATATAAGTAGACTGAAACTGCATCCAAGACGAAAAATACTATTGAGATCAATACGTAAAGCCAAAACTTTGCGGTGAAACTCTGTAACCGCCTAAACTTCATCGCCAACAAACTATATAAAGCGATATTAACGGTGTATGGCGTGTACTCGACGTTTTAACACATAGAGCCAAGTTTAACATTACTGTTATTTCCGTTAGAAATGTAACATAATACACGAGATTTGAAATTTACCTTGTATTATATTCAATAAACGTAATCCAAACATTTCCAGGAAAAATCGAGAATATAATATATTATGATAATATCATATTATGATAAACAAATTCTATGAATACTTTTTAAAAATACTTAATCGTTTTATATAAAAACAGAAATCAACTGCTGTAAAGCATCTGTATTACTTATTATATTTTAAAGCTAATATTTCTTCTTACTTACTCTATATAAAAATATCTGTATTAATTGAACTGGTTTGATTATTTTGATTTTTAAACCGTTCGCTGTTTACTTTTTACTTTAAATTTATTTTGTTTATTGTAATATTTACCAAAGTCAGTGAATTAATAAAATTAATTTATATTGCAATATGTTTTTTTAGAGTAGACCCCGACCATTCATTGAACGATACATATGTGTCACCCACTGATGAAAAATTGACAAAAATATATTAGTGCTCGTAGTTCGTTTTTTGCGCATTGATAGGTGACTCATGCAACCCTTTGTCCAAAATGACGAGTAGATAAAAACTATATCCTCAGTGCTGGCAAAATGTAGGCCTGTCGAATGTAGGAAAACAATACGTATACCTATAAAAATCGTGGTTTACGAGAATAATGATCGATATTAATGTAATTGAATGCTATCAATATTTTACGTATTCTTTCACGCCCTCTAATAACTTTTGCAACAGCACTCCTATTATAACTTATTCGTCTGACTGCCGAGTAAGTTAAACTTTGTATCCGTTGTTGCGTATATAATATATTCTGCCAATAATGACCAACCTTTTTTACAGAGACCAAGAGTTTAAAATATTTTCTTTGAATTAATGTAAGTTATAAGCATACTAAACATAATATTTAATTACGTTTTTATATCGTACATTTTATTTTCTTATTTCCTTAATATTGACGATGTGGTTTATAAAAAATTAAATTATTTGTTTAGTCTTGATTATAAAAATTATAAAAATATTTTAAATATTAGTTTATATTTTATTTTACATACGTTACATATTTTTTAGATAAATGTGAATTATGATTTTTTTTTTCTTCATTTTAATTCAATTATTTTGTGACCCGTAGTTGATCGCTACTAATTCATCATCATGCATAATATCTGATCTAGGCCATTCGTGTCACACGCGACGCAGTTCGTGTTAGCCTCGATACCTTATAGTTGATTTACACTTCAGGGTAGGGGTGTATTAACAAGGAGTTTTTCGCGTCCATCCCTAGTTTCATACTTACGTTTATTTTCTTATGCTTCTGATACCCTCTTTCTGCGCACTAACTATTTCAATCTGGTCTTGGACTGCATACTTTTTTTGGTCTTTCTAGTCCTTCAACAAGA
Organism: Sipha maydis; assembly: GCA_034509805.1. Classification (NCBI taxonomy): domain Eukaryota; kingdom Metazoa; phylum Arthropoda; class Insecta; order Hemiptera; family Aphididae; genus Sipha; species Sipha maydis. The sequence goes on from JASXSY010000444.1 coordinate 60,715, forward strand.
GGTGGATTTATACATAGATAATAAAATATTTTGGCACGTACCAAACAATTTATAAGACAGAGTTCGAAAATATAAATACATAGAATATGCATACAAATAAGCTGTAATAATATTTAGTATCCATGATTAGGGATAGAATAATGATTTTAAACGCAACATACACAAATATTCCAATATATTATCATATATAGTATGAATTTATAAATGTTTATATTTTATATATTGAAAGCAATTTATATACAATCAGCATAAAAAATAATAATTTTGAACACTGTACTGCAGTACGAAACCTATGTTAGTTTTCAATATTAAACTTGCTTTTAGTGGTAATAAATATGAACAAAACTTACATGGTTAAGATTACACATCAAACTTAAATTCCATATAGCTGTAATTTATATGTTTTTATATATATGTGTGTTAAAGTTGTTAATAAATACTTTATAAAATTATTCAAGTCATTGAAAATTAGTCAAATTTACTACATTTTTTATGGCAAAAATATCACAAGAGAATTATTATACAACAGTAGTTTATGTTAAAGTATATTATGTGTGAAAATTGTCACACATAAATCTAATTCTGAATAGAAAATAAAAAATAAATAAATATACGAATACGATTTATATTATTATCTGTATATATCATCTTTAAATTTACAAATTGGCATCTATAAAAATGTACCTAAAAAATATGATTGAAACAAGAGTAAAAAAAATATCAGTCAGTTTTTAAAATGTTATATATATTACATTTTATATTTATATTATACATACATAAACATAGCGCTCAAATGGTTTTCATTTCCTGAATAATTTTACCACATTTATAGTAGTTTTTCATAATTTTCTAAAAAATTAGTTGTATAATATATCATTCAGTATCGGTACTCATGTATAGGTTAGGTATCAGAATATTTCAAATTTTTTGAGTGCTTTCATAAAAAATATACAATTATTTATTATATCTATGCGATTAACTATCACTACTTTAGTATAATAGTCGAATCTTATTAAAATCTTTTTTTGTGTAATTTTATTATGCAATGAATATAAGTAAAAGAAATATGATATTTTTAATCGATTGAAGACTATATATTTCTTAAAGTAGTTTTAAAATTCGGTAATTTGGAATATTGAAATTCAGTCAAAACTAATAATTAATTTTAAAGTACAGTTAAAACAATCGAAAAAAAATTGTTTTTAAAATATTTTTATAAATAAATGAAAATGTATAAACATATGATACTTCTCCAAACCCAGTGATAATAATAATTGTCATAATAGTAGTAGTAATAATAATAATAATAATAATAATAATAATAATATTAATCAAACAAATGGTGCTTTAAATAACTGGATTTTTTAATACAATGGTTTATTATTACTTTCAGAATAATAATAATAGTAAAAGCTTTATATAGTACCATTATGAGTAGTCAAACACATAAAGTCATATACTACTGGTATTTATTACGCTTGTTTCTCGAGTAATCTTGAGTTATCAGTTGTATAACACGTGTTAAATATCCGATCTTTAAAAACATTATAATAAGACATAAATATATGTATTTATTTCATAATATAATATTAATTTGTTATTTATTAATATGTCTATCTTCTTACCTTTGAATTTTTACGCATAATTATATATTTTGATTTATTAAAAAAAAAAAATAAAAAAAAAAAAAACAAATAAATAAATAATCATTTAAAATCTTAAGCAATATTCATCAATTCTAACTGTCAAATATATTAATTGTACTAATATATCAAGTTTTATCTAATAAATTATCTATGATGATCAGATGTTTACATATTTTCATTTTTTACCTTTAAAACTATATACAAACTATATACTATACAATATATACATTGAGTAAAATTTAGATAAGCATACATAGTTTTATATTTTATTGTAACACGTCGGTACATAAATTATTAATTATTATTCATATATCAAGTATATAGCGATAATTCTCATGGTAAGAGTAATCGAGTAATAATCGATTATAATTTAAAATAAACATTATATACTTTTATGATTAAATATCACAGAGAACAACAAAGCAACGGAGAACAATTCGCTATTATGATTCTTCGTATTTCTAAACATTCATATTGTTCGTAACACACTTTTTTTGTGGTTCAATAGTAACTGAGTTGTCGCAGTTTGTCGTTATGGCAGGCGGCGAACCCCTGTTTAATTAACACCGCGTTACATTTCGACTTTAATCTTTTACCAACTTTTCCATTATACGTCCGAAATTGTACTTCTGCGTGTGTGGCAAATTTCTCTGAAGTGCTTTTAGCCAACACAACCATTAATGCGGGTTTGGAAACACGAACCGCTAGTGTCTTGGAGTAAAAGAGAGATAGAGGAAAAGAGTCATGAGGAAGCGGGGATGAAATGGCGGGGGGAGAGAAAAACGAGATAGAGATGGGAAGAGAAATGGAGAAAGAGGAGAAAGCCTTTTGCGTGGACCTGGTAAAAGAAGCCCCTTTGTTGCCAGAATTTTATCCATCCCACCACCCACCACCCACTGCCTTGCCTTTTGATATCTCTCCTTTCGTGCGCCACCCATTCGCCAGTCGACCGGCTGCCTGAGTCAACCACGCACCAAAATCGATACTAGGACATTAACTAGTGAAGCGCACTTTTGTTGGCACTCCCCGCCAAAATTGCTTCAGGGTCTTCTTGTACCAGCATACACCCATAGACAACACACACACGCACGCGCACACACACACACACACACACAAATGCGAGAACATTTTGGAAAGTATATAGTTATTATTTACATTTTTTTTTTTTTTGAGTGTTACATGTCGAGGGTCTAGTATTAAAGGAACGTATCAACCAATTCCTACATTTTAGAAAAGCAATTAAAAAAATTTTATTTTCTATTTTGATAACTGTTGAAAAAAGAATTTAAAGTCTTGATTTTTTTGTATGTCCTTATTAATTATTAACTTGTACTTTATCAAAATGTCTACTAATAGATTCTTAAAAAAATAAATATTTTATGCTAATAATCAAAATATCGCATTTTTGGTTGTTACATTTCTTTAATACTAGACCCTCAATATAAAATAAGAACACAATTAGATTTAGAGAGTGTGTTTAACCATAAGTAGACTATGGAATGTGTGAGAAACTACATAAGAAAAAAGGTCTAGAACGACAATGTAAAGGGAGGTAAAAACGCTTCCGGGAGACAAGCTGACGATAACATGCGAACGAGTCTTTTTCTAATATAAGAGAAAGAGAGCGTGTAAGGGAAAAGGATAAAAAGGGCGAATGAAAAAAACCATCAAAACTTACAATATACACTCGATGAACATGAAGAAAGAGAGAGAGAGAAAGATAGAGACACTAATATCAAATATTTCTACCCTAAACTCTTTAGAGTCTTAACTTGAAACAAAATCAAACGACAAATATTTGAATAAGTGAAATTATATTGAAAAAACTGCTTAAATAAAATTAAAATACTTTCGAAATGGAAATTATAATTTAATTTAATAACAAACACTTAAATTTTATTGAAGTTAAGAATAAATAATTGTTATGAGTTTTATATTTAAAAAATAAATAAGTAAAAAATAAAACTTTCAATAGGATCACTTAAGCATCTGATGGTGTATATAGTACTTATATTTCTATTATACCAGTGAAATGCTCAATATTTCTTTAAAATATATTCGTATTGTTTTCTATTCGAAAATATGTTGAAAATTTTTATATTAAATAAAAACAGAAAAACAATAATAAACATGAAACGTAGAATGATTGTTGTATGAAACGAGAGAATCTCTCAGTTTAACAGATATGTACAATGTATATTCACTATTGGGTTTACTTTAATTCTCCTCGGAGGTATCATAAAAGATTTTCGTCAATTTAAACTGTTTTCCCTAAAGTCATTTTTCCGCCCCGAACATCAAGGCTCCATTTTCCAAGTATCATACATGTTATATTACTTATTTATGTACTCTTAATACAATTTGCCATTTGGGAGCTCAATTAAAATAATGATAGTCGAGGGTACCTTGGTATTTTTAAACAATTTATCACTAAGTGTTTAAAACAATATTTCATTATTGTACTTATATCGAAGATATAAAAAACTTAGTTTTAAATGTAGCTTGTTGTAATTTTTACATTTAATAGGTTGGTTACTGTTTACCGATTAAATGATGTATTTTACATAAACATTAAAGTTATTATTAATTTAATTTTGTAATAATCAATTATTTAATTTTAGTTCCGGTAGTAAATCCGTTCAAAAACAATTTTCAAAAATATAGCATTTTGTGTCCGTCCGAATCTCTATTTTATTCATTACTTATGCATATATTATTTTAAATGCTATACATTAATTAATATTTGGTAGGAGAGAAATACGTACGGTGGTTACATGTATTTTTACCACACCGCAATTTATTGAATTTTAGAAGATAAGAAAAGATTTCTACACATTTTAAGCATTTCAGGTATACATGGGCATGATGATAAACAAAATATCATAGAAATAATACCAAAGTTAATATGATTATTCGTTTTATATTAAAATGTACTAAAATATAAAACACATCTTTCAATACAATTTAAATTTTAGTTGAAAAAATGTTAAAAAGGTTCGTTAGAAATTGTTTTATCGATTATACTGCAGAGTATTTGCATTTCGTCACTTTGGCATAAGCAATGTACTGTTGGAGCATGTGTACAGCAGTGTATAACGACAATTAGTTACATATTATGTAGTTTATATTTAAAAATAAAAATTAATACAACACTATATGTATTAAATATCTAAGCATGATATTTGAATTATTTTGTTATTTTCAATGTTGATAAAAATCCGTAAGATACTGATACATTTACATAATATTTTTTCTTTAACACTTCACTTCACTGGAGCTTGGCAGAGATCTATAATACATGAATACGTATTAACAGAAAAGATAACGTGTTTTTGTAAAACTTTATAATTCATTATATTTACTTCGCTCGAAATATTAATATTTATAAATCACATTTATATAATATGTTTTCATAATGTTCTGTTGCATATACCTCGATAATTATAAGGTTAATTTTAGTTAACGTGTCGAGAAAACCGTTAAGAGTTAGAATTCGTTAGTTTTCATGAGAATTGAACGGAAGAAGAATAAACCGTTTAATAAAATAGCTTATAATTTACATCATTAGAGATCGCTTTTCTTGCATGCATTGAACTCGCATTGGTACTCTTAGAAATCAACATTGTCTGATAACAAAAATATGCACGTGTCGGAAAAAAAATGTCAATAACAAGATTGAATATTGTGCATTTTAATATTTTTTATTTATTTTTATTTAAAATGCTTCTATTTCATTAATGTAAGTGTAAGTACAATGATTCGTTTAATTTTTACTATTATTAGTTAAATTATTTTTATATTTTTAATTTATTTTAATTATTTTATACTGCAGTTATTGAAAATATTGGCTGATCAAATTAATGAAATGGAAAATAAATATACATGTTTATTTAGTTTTTATTTATCAAAATCCATGGGTGTTTTAATGACGATATTACTGAATTTTTTCCCCATCTCCAAAAATCTAAATTTTATTCATTTATTCTTAAATAACACTTTAAAAGTACAAAAAAAATACTTGCATGATATTTTTTGTAAAATCTTCATTTGAATTGTAGCTTAACATTATTTTTGTATTTGTCGCACGTTTTGGACGATTGGTCCAAGATCATCAGAATCAGAAAAGTAATGTAATAAATCGATTTTTACAAGGACTTAATACAAAAAGCGGAGATGCATTTCACTTGTTGTTATTTAACGTACAGGATGAATTAATACAGATTTTATATAACAGAATAACCAAGCTCAATTTTATTTTAAAAAAAATTCTTGTTTTATATGATTTTCGTTAACTTCAATGTACTTTACTATACGGTAACATAATAAAGCACGATAAACTAATATATTTTAGGTGTATAATATCTTGTATAGTGATATAATTTATTCGTAGGTGCACTGATTCCTCTAGAGAGCATGAGGAACAGTATTACGTATTATAACAGTATTACGTAATATATAAATTAAATTATTTATTTTAAAATACGGATAAATGAAATATGTTTATGTACTTACTTTCTTCATAATTCAAAATATATCATTTCAAATTCATAATTCTCGCGTCCTAGTTAGATGTGTTCCCATAAAGAATTTCGTTCGTATGCACGAATATACGAGTTTGATATTGTGATTGATTGTCAATGCGGTTTTCGATCTTGGCCCAACGGTCTTTTAATTAATTTTTTTACTAATAAACAATTGATTTCATAAGTATGAGCAGTGTTTGGAAAGAACGTCGTTCATGAACGCACGTTCACGCGTTCACGTTCATATATAGTGAACGATACGTGAACGTCACTCGTTTTTTGCAAATAGAACGTGAACGTGAACGACGTTTATATTTTTAATGAATTTGATGAATTTTTAAGACGTTCAATTTATTTACCATTTAATAAATATTATATGTATAAAATATATTAATTAATTATATTATAATAATAATATTTTCATTTTTCCCATTATAATTCCTATAATATTCGTTTGATTGCAAAATATATAAATTTTTGTTTCAATATTTGAATTGTCTGAGTTGAATATATTAGGAATTACAATTATAATTTTCAATTCGACCTAAATTTAAGTCTTCAATCGAAAAGATTTTTTCAACTCCTAAAAAAACTATGGAGGTAGCTGATTTTTCTAAGGCGACCTTGTCCAATCTCTTGGTTGTGTGTATAGTGCCCTAGTATTTGCTTAATTTTATCACTATGAAATTCTTATTAAAATGTAACTCAAATAACGTGTCAAACTTTATGAATTGTTGGGGAAGGTGGGGCAGAACGGGGGTCATAAGGTATCAAAAGCTATAATTCACTCAAAAATTGTGTTTTTGATTTGAAACTTGAACTGTGTTATCTTTAGGAAATGGTTATTAATATGTTAGCATGTTTTAAACATTCATTTATTACTGATAAGATAATTGATATGTGAACATGAAATTTTTATTATATGATATTGTTGGCCCTAGAAATTTATATATTAAGTTTTTAAATCAGTATGATCATTATAAGACATAAATATTGAAATGTCCCCGTTTTTCCACATGGCCCCCCGTTCTGCCCCACTTTCCCCTATATGCTCTAAATTGTATTTTTATTTATTGTTTGAGTCGTATATGTTTATGGGATTTTAATTTTTATATTCATGGCAGGCTAACGATTCATAAAAAAAAAATTAAATGAACGCGACCCAACGAACGCGTTCGTTTTTTAAAAGAACGTGAACGTGAACGCGTTCGTTTGAAAAAAACACGAACGTGAACGTGAACGAGTTCCTTTTTGAAGGACTGAACGTGAACGTGAACGAGTTCATTTTTTTCGTGAACGTTCCGAACACTGAGTATGAGTATAGTACAGACTTATTTCTTTCAATTCCTGCCTAGTTGTGAAAATAATGACAAATATTACATAAAATATTAGTTGAAAGTGGGTTTGTTATTGGATTAGCATTAAATATGTAAATTAAAATGTAAAATATTAAAATTTGTTATTTTCTTTATATTATGAACTGCTTTCATTCATAAAAGAATTTTATAAATTAAAAAAAAAAAAATGTTTAAATTATATTATTAGGTACTTACATAACTTAATAAAAAGTTTATTCTGTCATTAAAAAAATTATAAAAATCATAACTTTTTTTTAAATGTTTTTATTTTTTAAAACTCATTGTTAAAATAGGTGATCATTCAAATATTAAATTGAAAAAAAATGTACTCAAATATTCGCTATAGATCATAAGTGACTGGCTTTCTTATTATATAACACACTGTGTAAACTAAAATATTTTTCAATTTAATTTTTACTAGATGTTTTGTAAACACATAAGACAAATTTTAATGATGTATTTTATTTCCAAACAATAAATTTAAAATTTCTAAGTTAGTGGGGTATTCATAAGTTTCAAATTATTTTGAAGGAATTAATAGCTGTTAAAAAAAATATAAAAGAATATTATTATTGTAAAACAGTTCAAGCTCTAATTCTTACATTATTTTGAATTCAGTTGTCGTGAAAATTATGTACTATAGTTTTCACGCTGCAACCTTCTTACCTCGGCAAATTTTCTATATTATCGTTGGCAACATTTCCTCCCGAACGACAGAAATACAGTTATGGCCTCTAATGCATGCAGGGAGTTTTTTCTTGCTGGTACATTTTGTACCTTATCTTTTAACTTTAAATTTCATTGCTCACCCATAAAATCTGGGAAACCGTTTAATGCGGTCACTATCATTCTAAAAAGATTTCGTTACACAGTGGTTTCCGTACTGTTCCTATGCTACCATTAAACAGTCGCCAATATAAGGAAGCGAGCAGAAGCATGTTATGAAAGACAAACCGGAAGGATCGCAGGTGACATTGTCGTCGTCAGAGATCAAGTATTTATACCTCCCCGGAGAGCATTGTGCAAAGTTCATCGAAAGTTTGATAAGATTCTCTCTACATCGCCAAATACAATAAACTCTTCATTGACTTAATGGCTGACTTTCCTGGAGGTACACGATACACAAGAATTCATAATGGAGCAAGCAAGGGCGACAAGCGGGATGCTACCACAACTCCTATCCGTTAGTTCTGCGAATAAAATTTGTACTGTGTCTACATAATATTGTGTGTACGTAGTTTCGTGCGTGGTGACAGTATCGTTGATCGTGTGTCTATTTTCGTGATGATGGATGATTGATAGCCGCTATCAAAACTATATGTTCGTTCCTGGAAGCGGTCAACCAATCCGATTCACGATCCATGGTCCGATCGTCATCACATCAACGGATGCATAGGAACTGCAGTGACTGAGCCGCGATCGTTTTAATAGTATTATGTTTTTGCGAATTTTTTCACTCTATTCCGTGTAAAGTTTCCTCGAGTCCACGTGTCACCGAAAATTCGTTTTGAAACTGTTTCGATACTACATACGGCACCATTCGTGTTTGCATTCCGTTAAAATCGTTTTGATTGGGCGTCTAGGTCTTCAAAACGTTATTTTCGAACAAATGCTTTTATTTTCCTGTATTCCATCACAGTGCAAATTACCGTAATCAGTTTAATTACATCGGAGTTTCGACGGGAATCTTATCCAACCATCACTAAATTTTAGGTTCTATTCTTTCAATTCATGTTTCCAGTGACTGATGTTTCAATCGAATTCTAACCATCATCCATCATAAATGCCCGTTAAACTAGGCCTTATGGTATTAAATCTTTGTTGCAACACAATTATTGTATAATTGTTAAAGTTTTGAAGCAATAGTTTAGTAAATATGTTTTCTTTTAAGTAAGACGTAGTAATCGGAGAATAAATGTATATAATATATTATACTATAAGGGGCAGTGTGGTGCAGTAGTTCCACATGTTGGCCACGACGCGCGCAGTCACCAGTTCGAACCCGGCTCAGCGCAAAAAAATATTCTGCAGAATTTTCTGCAGTCCCTCTTCCCAGCCGTCGTTCTGGTTGCCTACTCTGCCCCCCACCGGACCCACTCCACTGGGAGTGAAGTCCACATACGTGAAAATTCTCTTCTTAAGAGAAGGGGGTATATAAGTGCTACATATTGTACTCTTCTACCCTTCCCAAGCGAAAAAAACTTCGATGAAGCCCCAAACGGTCGTCTCGATAATCAATTTGAAAAAAAAAAAAATAATATATTATACAATGCTACGTCACTATTAAACAATATGTCTGTTTTTATAGGGATACTCAATTGGTCACGTATAATCGTGCTAACGTAGTAACTTACATTATTTGAATTTTTACTAAAGTATTAATTTATTAGACGTGATTTTTACTTGGTATATATTATATTTTTTCATGGAGAGTTGTTCGACAATTCACAAATTTGGACACTAACAGTTTTTTTTTAAATTCGTGACATAATATATTACACAAAACTTATAAGCAATCTCGGTAAAATGAGATCTTACTATATACTATAAACACGTTTTATGTTTATCAATCATTCGTCGTGGTAACACTGTCTGATTGTTTTTCGTCTCAGTCAACGTATATTTGCCATAGATATTACATACATAATCTGGTTTATTAAATCAGCAGACCATCTTGCTTCAACGGGTCAGAAACAACTTTAATATTCAATATAACATTTATTTCATTAATTATTAAATAATTACCATTTATTACAATCGTAAAATGCTGCGTAATATTCGTTATATTTTAGCACATTATTTTAACACTACTCAGTTGAATATATTTATTGCTATTGCATGTTTAAACACATAAACGTTCTCTATACGTTTATTCAATATTGATTTGCATAATTATATTATTCTGATAAATGGGTTATTTCCTTTAATTGTTTCAAAAATCGAGTCCTACCTGATACCGTTTCATCTCACGATTTCCCTTGCCGTCCCTAGATAGTCATCCAATTAGTCATCCACACAGAAATCTTTGTACATCAATTCACTCATCATTCGAATCTCTTTCTATCTTTTCATGTATTGTTCAAATAACCCGTTGTAAAAAACTAGTCATTATAATTAGTATAATTTAACGGCAAATGTTCATATTATAAACATAATTAAAATATATATCGTATAATTTGTCAAAACACTGACCTTATAAAATTTGAATCACCCTTTAGATTTTATATACAGCGATATTAATATAGGTCCTGATAGTATAATACGTTATTGTATTATAATAGTTTGTCCTGGCATGACTTGTATCACTGGTATGACACTGGCATAACCTTTTAAACATAATGTCGTTCAAGCATCTGCTGAATTCCGTTTTTCGCAACGCATCAGAATTAATTAGCATATCTCCCGGCTTGCAGGTCATCATAATTTCGTCGAACATTATATGATGTTGTAAATAACACGTATTTCTGCTTATTTCGAGTTCTTCGTTATTCATGCGTTACACGTATTATAATTTCTTAATGGTCTGTGTTGGTTCATAAAATTAACATAAACACTTTTCAATCGCACGTTGTTTTGCTCATAGTACATCCTTGGTTGACCAAATAAATATCTCATTTTATGATATTGCTTATACGAGATCGTTGCTAGTTGTATTACATTAGAAAAAACTAGGCAGCTTTTGTTTAGGTGAACTATTTTAGTAAACTGTATATTTATATACATTTTTTTTCGTTCAAAAACTATCCTTTTTCATCTACAAACCAAAGTATTGACATTAAAGGTTACAAATACGTTGAAGGCTAGATTATTTTTGATATTCACCGTTGGTTTGTGCGTCAGTTACCATCAAATTAATACACTAAACGATGATTATTTTTTAAGCACTAGACCTGCGATAAATGGTTCTATGCCAATTATTACAATGTTTAAAGTTCATAGCTAGGGTCAATGAAAATGTGGGGCAGGGTGCGATAGAGCTCCGTTACCCGAACCTACGATAAAGTCCGTCGTCTCAGTCTTTAATACAAAATTAAAAAAATATATTCTTACCTTGGGATCTTTTTTAAGCCATCAACATTTTAAACCTGGAAAATGTAATTTCTAAACTCACTATGGCTCTTCGGATAGTTATCACAATTTCCGCTACAATAGTAAGTGTTGAATGCTCTTTCTCAGTACTTAAAAAAGTAAAAAATGTTTTACATGTAACTCTGTATCAAGACAAACTATCAAGCTTAGGATCGTTAGGGGTGGAACAAGAACTGACTACAACACTAATTTTGACGGTATTATCAATGAATTTTCCATGGAAAAACCCAGAAAGAGTACATTGTAACTGAATATATTTTTTTTATTGTATTGAAATATATACAAGTGCTCATAAATAGTATTTATATCTTAACCAAATAAATGTAAGTATACTTCATAAAGAGGGCCTGGAATCGATCAGCCCCGGAGCCCTCAAAAGTTCCCACTGACTCTGTTCATAGCCAATTAACATATTTTTTTCCAGAAGTTACTTTCGCTAGTTCTATTTTTATTATCTAGGCTATTTTTATTGTATTTTTTTTTTCTTTTGATCATGATATTTATGCCTATATAGATGCTACTATTTCATTCACGATTTCACACCCGTTATCGTATGAAAATATATTATGTTTTTTATGTTAGCGTTCGAAACATGTTATATCATTAAAAATATACGAATATAGCGCTCAAAACCTAAATTAACAGTTAATGATAAAACATTTTTTCTTTGCTATACGTATTTTGTGTGAATTAAAAAAAAAATTAATAAGAAGCATTTAATTTTTATGTATATTATTGTGACCATAAGTCCCATTTAAAATGGGGTTGTTCCTTTTCTCTGTCCTTACTCTGAACGGGACGCTTTTTATCCAGTTTTTAGAAGATGATATCTTTTAATCCCGTTGTTTCCATATTATTATACAATGTTTGTAAAAACTAATGCTACAATTGAAAGAATATTTTATATTACAAAAGTATTGTGAACGACCAAAAAAAATCTATTTCTTGTACCTACTATCAAAGCAATTGTCATTTTTAAAATTCATTTGTAAAAATGTTTTTGCAATGATTTTTATAATTATTTGTTAATACAGCCAAAACTATTAGATAAAATCAGTTCATCACAAAAATACAACAACATAACAAATTGTAATAATGGACAGGATGAGAAACCGACACAAACCCTTAAGAGGACGCCACACACGTAAATATTGAGACCAAAAACAAGGTTCATGTGAACACGTTTTATCAGAGCTATAATCACCCTAGGGATTCAAAATTTTTACACAATATAGAAGACAACTATTTCTATGACGTAGTGTTTTTATTTTTTTATTAAAATGATTAGAAAAGGGTTATTAAAGGCTCAAATATGCACGATATCATATGTTTTTAATAAGCTTATAAAACTACATCGAGTCAAAATATGAAAAAAATAAAAACACTACATCACAGATAAAATTCTCCTTAATACATGGTAAAAATTTCATGAATTTATTATGAATTTAGCCAGTGTATTTTATGTTCACGTAAAACAGTTTTTAACAATGTTTTATGGTAAATACAAATATTCGTCATTGATTTGTGCGCTGTTCCCATTGCTAGCGTTCGTTTGGTAAACTAAAACCCCTACTCCACTGCCGAAACAATTGTAACCGGTACGACGACGACGCATCGACGTTATCGGTAAACAGCGATATTATATAAATAATAATTATTGCAGTTCGAAGAAACAACTAGAAGCCAGGTATACAGCCAGATAATCTTAGATCTTATCGATTATCATTAGTTGTTTTTATATTATTCACACGATTTTAGCCGCCATTGTAATATGCTATTATTCTGATATTCAAAAAATATGAGATCACACATAATTCATACACTCTAGAAAATTATAATAAATAATATACTTCAATACTAAATTCTTATGTTTTTTTGAAATATTTTTTAATAAATCTACAAGGCAGTAGTTAACTGATATTTCGTCGGTTTTCTATTGAAATAATAGTCAAACGCATAAAGTTTTTTACAAGTTTTAACTATAGTCAGAAATAGAACATTTCAAAATAAAAGTAATTTCAAGTTCTAAGAATTTTTTTTTAACGCTTTACATTTTGAAATTTATGATTTTATTACTAAACGTGAGCTTCCTAAGGCGTGTTCAAACATTGCAATAGCAATACGAATTTTATTTTATGTTTTCTTATAAGTGTTGAAAAACTTGAAACCTGTAAACGTAGTTTTAGCAGATTAAAAGGTATTCAAGTCTTGTTAATATTAAAAAGTCAAATCGGCTTAAAATTGTATTTATTAGCATTAAAAATTAAAAGTCTTCTGAAATTGATTAATTACGATTAATTCGAGGCCAGACTGATTTTCCAATTTAAATTGAATACAATTGATTATGTTATTGGTCAAGGAATAAACCAAAATTAAACTAAATTATTAGGTATGACCTATCTCTATGAACGAGTCGCACTCCACCCCCAACTGTACAGTAGAGCGAGGCCCATCCGGTTGTTTTTTCAGACGTTTTTTTAATATATTTTTTTTTGACTATGGAAAATGTATATTTATTGAAATTGTTATTACTTTGTTTTAATAATTTTAAAATTCCAATTTAATTTTCCAATATTTTTAATTTTCACATTTAGTAATTTAATATATTATTATATTTTATACTTTTAGGTTTTATATGAAATGTATTTTACCTGAAATAATTGATCCACAGTTCCCTAAAAGAATGTCGAAAACAGATATTCGAGAACCAGACCACATTAAAAAAGAACCGGATGGGCCTCGCTCTGCTGTACAGTTAGGGGTGGAGTGCACCTCGCTTATAGGATAGGTCATTATTATAATGGATTTGTTAAATTTGAATGCAATGATAGATATCATTGTATACGAATAACGATTCTGAACGGAGTTCATATGTTTGTCTAGGATATAATACATTGTTATTTATAAACATTGTAAAAAGTATATTTTATTTTGAAACGATAAATATATTTTTCAATTAGGATGGGTTGGCAGTAGCATACAGCGATATAGTTTGTCAGTCTAGAACATTCTACATTATATTATATTTTACATGACTTTAAGAACTACTTCTGTGGAATCTTCTATTAAATTTTCAAGTATTTTGTAGGAGCCAAATTTTTTTTATCACCGATTGTAAAAAAAAAAAATGTAAAAAATTCGAATATTTTAAATGCCTATAAGTGACTTAAAAATCAATATAATATTTTGAAAAAAATATGACATAAAGGAAATGCCAATATTAACAGCTGGCAGAAATTTCAAAAATCTGCGACTTATACTTTTTGAATTATAACAAATATTAAAAATCGTTTGAGAATAAACGCTTTTTTATGCAATTTCGTAAATATTTAAATTTCAAACAGTCATAAAAATTTTTCCTCAAAGTACGGTAAAAATATTTTTAAAGATTTTTGAAGAGTAGCTTATAGATAACCTAGTGTTAAAATTTTGAACCTAAAGTATGAACAGAAAAAATTTTATGAATTTTTATCTCCAAAATAACTTGCAAATTATCGTGATTTTTACACATTTTATACAAATTTGAGCATTAAGGGCTTATAAAAAAAATTTGAGTTAACCGATCACCGATATTTTTTAGTTACGATAAGTTTAACTTATTATAAACCTAGTATTAAATTTTCAAGAGTTTTCGCTCAACCAATTAAATTTTATAGATGTTTAAAAACAAAAATTTTACAAAAATTGAAAATTTAAATTGTCTATAAATAAGTCAAAATATGTCAAAATACTTTGAAAACTTAACCATGTATAGAAAACGTCAATATAAAGATTTGGTGATAATTTCAAGTTGTTGCGGTTTTTCGTTTTTGAGTTAGAGCATTTTAAAAAAAAACGGTATCTTTGTCAGTCTAGAATATTATACATTATATTATATTTTACATGTAATTTTATGTCAATATTCGCTGTTCAAACGCTTATAAAAAAAAATTGTGCCTATGGATTTTAATAATTTTTGAATGACTTTAAGAACTACTTCTGTGGAATCTTCTATTAAATTTTCAAGTATTTTGTACGAGCCAAATTTTTTTTATCACCGATTATAAAAAAAAAATATATAAAAAAATCGAATATTTTAAATGCCTATAAGTGGCTTAAAAATCAATATAATATTTTGAAAAAAATATGACATAAAGGAAATACCAATCATAACAGCTGGTATGTCGAAAACTGGTTTTGCGTAAAAACTCCCGTTTTTCCCAAATTTTTTTATGGTTTTTCCCGTCGCATTTAAAAATATTGGAAATTTTTTACTTTTGACCCCCCAAAGTACCAAATAGATTCACTTTCCTTTCAGAAAAGTTGCTACATAAGGCAATCGAAGCATTTTTACTGCCCCAAAACGTGTCGACAGACACAAAAAAAAAAAAAGAACACACATCATTGTAAAATCAATACATTCTTCACTCCGTTCAGAATCTAAAAAACACACATCATTGTAAAATCAATATATTCTTCACTCCGTTCAGAATCTAAAAAAATTATATAAATAAAATAGAATTAATAAATAAATTAAAGTTAAATATTTTTCTTTTTCATTTTCTTTAGGTTGCAATATAGTAAATGTAAATACCCCAGTAAATACTGTTCAAATGAAAAAATATCAATTAGTTTCAATTAATTTATGACTGATTAAAATGTTTATATGACAAGTTACGTCAATGAATATTATTGTATAAATAATATTTATTAATTAATAATTATTATAATCAATGGTATAGTTATACATTTGAAAACAATGGCAAGTATAAAAATAAATACGTTTGTCTATAAAATAGATACACAGATATTTTTGCAAACTAAATGTAAATGGTAAATCTGTCAGTTATTTTACGTAAAATATTGTGCTTATACAACTATAACTATTAAACTTATGTGTATAGGGATAATTCATTAACATTATCGGCCATATCACCGATTGATGTCAAAGATTTGACGTATACGTTCGGATGTCGACGACAGCGTGTTGGCTCGTGCGATGTTCGAATAGCATTATATTGTTTTTATTCTTGAATGTATGTATTCGGTGTGTGTTTTTTTATTATTAGCCAGGTGATCTCAATAGTGGTGAGATCCTGGACGAAATAATTATTAATCAGTTTTTTATAATTTATTGTGATATTTTTAAAAGTGATTTGTATTCAATAAACAATTTGTGCACCGAACCACGTGTAATATATTTGATGTTTACGCTACATATGGTAGAAAATTTATTTTCTAGACTTTATTGTATTGTTATATAAAAAATATACACAATTAGGCAGACAGTAGCTTTAATTAAAAAATAGTTCATGGGTAAGCGGGTAAGTAAAATATTATGGCAGCAATGCGACATTTGCGTGTACGAATTTTATATAGACACGGTAGTAGACGAAGGTTTAGACAATAATAAACATCGCTCTCGGATCCGGATGTCTAATGAGCACAATCGTCGATTACGAATAGGGGCGCGGCTTAAACGTCGCGCGCTTGCGGATCGCGAAAACACCTAACAGCGCATTCTAACGGTCATTGTTCGCTTTCGTTTCCCCGTGTGGCGTCCTCTTAAGTCATAAAAGCCTCATAATATAATAATTATTAATTATTATTTTATAATTTTAATAATTTTTAACTTAAATGTAACAGGAAAAAATAAAAAAAATTTTGTCCCATTTTTTGTTTTTATAAAAATAGTTACTATGATGTATATACACTTGTATGTGTAAGCAGAATTCTCTTCTATGTTAACTCTGTTATTTATTCGCATCTCGATTGTCTTTCTCTATTGTTAAAAATTCAATAAGGTATTCAAATGTGTGATTTTGAATGCTTGATGCAAATATATATTTTATGGTATTGTTTTTTTTTTTTTTTTGCTGCATCTTATTCTTATAATCCACCAAAATGTAGTTTGCATATTTATGTTCATTAAACAATAATTTACAATACTTTTAACTTTTAAGTTCAACCTTTTTCCCAAAAAGGCCATTAAATGATACTTGAAATTGCTACTTTTAAATTGCTTATTTCTTTCTTTTGAAATATTTTATATGTGCCAGTTTTGGTATAGATAATTAAATGCGATGATCAAAGATCCAAATCATTCGTATTTTGCAATCTCAACGCTTTCAACGTCCACATACAATCCGGTAGTATGATGGTAGTCGTCTCAATTTTTGTCGATTCATTATTCGGTATCGTTTAACTTCATACATAGTATTTAGAAGGCAGCTGTAATGCATTTTTCAAGTTTAATGTATTCAACAAAAAATATGGATTAAGGTCAAATAATTGTTTGTTAGAGGGATACATTTAAGTTGTGAGTCCTCATAAAAAAAGATACATCGTAAATACGACGAATATTTTTGTTGAATAGGGATGAATTTAAAGCTGTTAATTTTATTTGGATACGCCAGTGTCATTCCGTTACCCACAACTACATTCCTCTTATAGGTCATAGTGATACTTTCATGCTTTGACATCGTCTCCTTTGCTGTCAAATAAAGTGGTACAATTATTTTATTTGCTCCAACTGTCACTTTGAAGTATAATGGTCTCCGAATTCTTCGCAATGTTTGATGTACCCTTTTGATTCTACCACGTATCCTACTTCAATCGTGGTTTAAGTTTGATCAAATTCATTGCATTTGAATATACATAATAAATCTTGTAACTATATTTTTCAACTTGGCTCATCTCACCATCAGTTTTCTATCTCGATCCCTTGCAGTGATACGACGAAAGAGACCATTATACTGAACTACTTTATTTGATATATTTCTCCACAACAGTTATTCTCACGATACTTGTTTTATTATTAGTCGAATTATAAACGTTTACTTTATTTCGTCTGGAAAATATGAGTATTATGAATATTCGGTGATAAAATTAATGATCACCGGTATACCGGTATGCCGGTATACCCATAAATCGTGTCTAACTAATTAGGTAATATGACACTAATCAGCATTCCTTTCTCCAATTCTCATGACACACGTAAATATTATCTACGTATTGTCCGATTGGCTGCATTTTTCCGGTTGTAGACGAAAAATTTATGCTTTCGGATACGTGCTATAACCATGCGAATACATATGCTACATATTATATACTTTTAAGTGTTCTAACTTTTGCAATGAACGTGAATATTAGCTGCATACTGTACATGTATACATAGTCCACGAGACACGTGTGATTATAATTTCAGCTTTTACGCACTGTACGTATATTATACGCCGTAATACGCACGTAACTACATTGTTAATTTTCGTACTAATCGCAATACATATAATATACACGAAAAATATATACGATACACTACACCTGTAGTATTTTAAATGTGTGTACACCATTCGAGTGAAAACACCAGACATGCTTGATGATATGTCCGGCAGTGTTTTTCTCAAACATTCTTTGCTGGATGTGCATTTCAAAATGTCGGTGATGTAATGTCATAGAATACAATTGAAGACTGATTTCACTTTGAACTATTTTTAAAAATGTATTTCATTATTATCTAATATGTATGTAAATCGAGAAATTTACATCATTTTTAGTATAATTCACATTTATTGCTTTTAAATAACACGAGACATTGTAAAGAAAATAAAAACTATTTTTCAATAATATTTAAATACATCAATATTACACTAACTGTTTGGTAATGCAGTCATAAGTAATAATTAGATATAGTGCGTACTTTTAATGCGATTAAATATTAAAATATACCTGTACAAATACTTCTCTGATAATAATTCTATTTTGATTTCATAAAAAATTATGCATACAGATTATCACATCATAAATCATATTAATTCATCTGCGATAAAAAGAGTATAGCATAACTAATTATTTTGATGTTGTGAATTATGGTTAAATTTTGAGCAAAATGTGGAAACGGATAGGTTTCTTAAATTTTGTTAGGAGAGCGGTGGATATCGGGTCCGGAGAAACATCATAATCTTACAGAAAATGGCATAACATTTACATTCTGTTTTTAATTTTTTTTTTTTTTAAGTTATAAACATCGAAAAATTTGGAATATTTGTTGGTAGTAATGTGATATTAAGTAAAATACTCATTAAATGTAATCATGTGGATCTAATGTTTATCGTTTTGTGACGTGCAAACAGCAGTGGAAACGAATGTATTGAAGGATCAGGAAGAAAATGATATTATATGGAATACGATGCAGTTTATCTTATTTATTAGTTATCTCTCTATCATAAATTATTCTTCTTCCTCCGATTTTAATATCCTCTTTTATTTTTGTTTGACTTCTATCATCTCCCATCTAGGTGTTGACGGTTTAGAAATAATAAAAGACACAGATTATGACACAAATTTTTACAATTATAATAAAACTAATTAGAAAAATACGTTGTGGCGACGGCGGTCAGGCAATAGTTCACTCGTCGTCGTTCCCGATGGCCGAACGGGGGTGGCCGAACCGGTTGTCGGTCGCTCTCTCGCGAATGACAATCGAGATGCCATGGTCGTTGCGATAACGACCGCAACACATCATCATCAAATTTTTCCTTAATAATAATGATGAAATAAATCAAATTCATACAGTTGTATAGTATATTTGCTTAACCTGTAATATCTCACTAATAATAGCTAAAACATATGTAGGTATAACATTTTATTTTAATAACTCGTAAAAACAGCATAGTTGTTAAAAACTCGAATTCTGATAAGTAAAAAGTTCGATGGATACAAACATTTTTATTTTTTACTAAACAAACTTTATTACACAATGTCATATTTATATAAATGCATTTAAAAATAAAAAATATTACAGTTAATTTTAATTCTCACATCAAGTTCATAGTAAATTATTAATATTTATATTATATACATTGATTAAAACGGAGTTAAGGTACAAAAATAATATTTTAATGTATAAAAAAAAGAAAAAATATTTTATTACATTATACGAATTAATAATAAACTAGTATCATTACTACGAAAACAAAGCAGAACTATTATTCTAAATCAAGCCGAGAAAAATGCAATGTTTAATTTTTCAATAAAATAATACTAGAATAAATTATACGAGAAACATTAATTTTTCTGACTATCATAGTATATTACTTGATACACTTCAGTACAAGTTACTATGACTGTAATAATAAATTTGACATATCAAAATATTTATTAGGTACTAAAAAGGGCGTTAAAAGTTAAAAATGAAAATAATTAAATGGAATGTTTTTTTATTATTAAATTAATTATACCAACATAGTGATTATATTTCATATACAATATATGGGAAGTAAAAATATAATTTTTAAATAGCAACTGTCTATTTTACTATTCATCACATTTTTTCGTCGTTTTTATTGCCTTTACACATATTTGAAAAAATCAATATCAAAGTAAATACTCAAAATATTAAATTATACTTATTTTTTTTTAATTTTAAATTTTTATTCTGATTTTGATTTGTTTACACAATTTCTTTAAATCTTTTTTATTTTTTATTTTACTTGTTAAATATTTGCTCTTGTTGATGTTAGTAAACATCTATTAATCACGTTTGACAATTTTCATATGCGTAATACGAGTATAATAAGTATAATATAGTATAATAATATATCCATTGTCATTTACATTTTTCCGACCCAATAAACACTACCTAATTTAATATGAATGTATTGTATGTTACAAAATGTCTAAGACATATTTTAAAATAATTAAAATGACGTAAAATAATAGCTGACCATAAAATAAATGAAATATTAAGCTTTATAAAAGCTTTATAAAAATAAATATTTAATCTATAATAATAATCTATAAACGTACTTAGTTATAAAATATCAAAGCACTCAAACTACTCGTATATTAAAATATAATAACATTTGTTCTCTTTAAAATTATATAAATAATTATTAATCATAGAAATAAATGCTTCTATGATAATATAATATATATATATATCATATCGGTGTAAACTATTTGTACCGATACATGGGAATTTTAATCGATTTGTTAGGTACGTTAAAAGAAGAGGAAGAATTGGAATTTGCAATTTCCATGTAACGTACCTCGAAAGAAGTATAATTTAGTATGGGTGTGGCTATATTATACACAGTATATGCATATACATACACAGAATGTTCACAGCAGTATATAATTCGTCGTTAAATATGAGAAACATTCGTAACACTCCAAACCAACGTTAATATTGTTTTTATTATATCCGTCAATGGTGAAAATTTATTTAATAATAACAGTATTGATAGCAAAGATTGAAAACGGGTAAAATACGATATTGTAATTATGCTTTTCATTGCACTGGATTTTTGACATTCGAAAATATCACTAATATATCCCCAAAGGAGAAAACTGCAGTAGCCTCGCCCAATTTAAGTAGCATGTGCTCTACGTGTGTGTGGGTGTGTGTGTGTGTGTGTGTGTGCGCGTGTCTGTATATGAGTGCGTGCATTTATTGCTTATGTCGTACAACGAACGAAAGCACATGATATACAGAATGTGATGTCGTTAAGTATTAAAAAATAATTGTTGGAGGGGCAACGGATAGTGTACGGGGTATGGGCACGTCGGAGGACAATAGTTAGAAGAGAGGTTGTGATGGATGGAGCGGGATTTCGTGGGGGAGTTGGGAGGTAATTTGGAAAAGACGATAACTGAAAGTAAAGGGCGTTCACATGCATAAAATAATATCCTCGCAGAAACGCCAGCGACGGCAGTCACACCCGGGTCAAAGCGGTTCGATCGATCGTCTACCCGTCCACAGCCGCCTGTATTCGTACGTACTTTGCCGGGGAACCGCCCGCCGCGGCCGACTTCAACGCTCCGCATTCGACCTAACCTCTTCCTCGCCGTCGTCGCGTCTGTTCGCCTCACACACACACATACACACAAATACACACAAATACACATACAAACAAACACAAACAGACACGCGCACACACACACACACACACACTATCAGTCCTTTAACCGCGTGCGACCCCCTCAGTCCCCTCTACCACCTTCGGCTCACGATCAACGGACCTCCTTCCTTACCCGTTTTCCACGTCTGCAGTCATCAACCGAAAAACCACCAGACTGCACACGGATACACTGCAGATAGAGGGCTGCTGTTAGAAAGCTATTTTCGTTGTTTCTTTTGCTACTGCTGCAGTTACCGTGAGAAAGCAAAAAATCGCGGTGTACAGTCTCGGAAAGATTTTGAATAAGCAGCGGTAGAGGAAAACAGTCAGAAACAGCAGAGATCAGTGTATGTCAGAGTGCATTTATATTAGCTTACTTGCGTTCTGTGGCGACTTGAAACTACGAAAAACACAGAAGATGTAGGCAAAACAAATTACTGTTAGATTTTGAATAGACATACCGTCATGGATACAATATGTCAATGTCAACAAAAAGTAGTAAAGCTGTTTAAAAATATAATTTATTCATCTCGAGAGTTTGAGAACCAATAGAAAGAAACATTTTGAGTTTGATCGGATTATGTATAGAGTAAATAAATTTAATTTTAAACGATTATGAAATATATTTATAGTACGCAGTTATATGTATTATTAGTTTTTAATGATAATTAGATTTATTATGGTCATTATTGTAAAATAATTTAATGACATTTATTTATTCCATAAATAAGATTTATAATCATTTACAAGTATTATGAGTTCTCAATATTCATTAAATATTTAAATTATTTTAACATTAACTAGTGTTGTAATAAAATATAACGAAGTATACTTTAATTTTCACATTTAAGTTATATTCAAAAACATGAATTTATTTTACTATTATTTAATCAGTTTTTCAATATATATGAAAATACGTATATGTATTTAGGGGAGTTTATCGATTCCGCCGAAGATTTATAAATGTATATAAGAATATAACATATATATTATAATATTAAAACATTTTCAGATTTTGTAAATACATTGAAATTATTGTTTCCACCAGACGTTAATTTTTGGCGATCCCGACAAATTTTATTATTTGCTCACCTGTGAATTTTTATTGATTATTTTAATATAAGATTGGAATAATATTACAAGTTGTATTGAACCCATAAGGTCATTAGGTTTTTATGTTCTAGTTTTTCGTGTTCAATACAACAAGTTATTAATACTATAGTGTCGTATGCGCCACGCAAAGGCTTGACGTATAACAACATTAAAACAAAGTATTTGTCGGTTATTGGACACTCTAACCGTCAAAGAAGCACGTAAAGAAAAACCTAATAATTGGCCCGGACGACTACCTTATTAAGTGACAAAGAAGACGATCTAGCACTGCTTAATAGGATAGTCGAAAACAGGTTCTTTAAAAGGCTTACTTTCCCTTACGGCTCTAAAGTTATTTTACCCTCGAAACAACTGACAAAGAATAAGATCTAGCACTGGATGTTTCGAGCGTGAGTTAATCTTCACCTAAACAATATTGTATTCTCCCCTCAAACTGACAAAGAATAAGATCTAGCACTGGATTGAGGTTTGAAATACAATATAGTTTTAATACCCTTTTTGTAAGTGTACCAACTTTTTCATATACTCACACAAAATAATTAAAATAGATAAATTACCATACATGAACACCTTTTACAATTATAATCAAAACCTTTTAATTAAAGAAAAACAAAAAAATATAATTAATACAAAATATAAAAGAATGACCGATCACTTCACTCGTGAATCGGGCAGCGTTTCGTCCTCCGCATCGATGTCAGTAGAACGAACCCCATCACGTCCTTCCGGCGGCGTTTTATTCTATTGCCATCTATCTGGTCAGCATTTTCTGAAGGTGGTATGTGTGTGTGAGTTTGCTGACCAACTAAATTAAATGTTAGGTACCATCCACATTTTAGTGATGATACAACAATAGATCATATCTATCTACAGACGATATTCGTAACATAATATTTTACAACTGCACGTCAGAAATCATCATCGACGGGCAATAAAAATGTCCTTGCCCGCTTACCGTGTGTCCCGCGACGTCAAAACAAATTTTCTCAACAAATATCCCGAACGCCACATTTCACACACGTACGTAAAACACAGTATTTTTTGTTGTTTTTCCTGTGCGCTATACCACGATATATGATCATGTAAGAATTACATTTCAATGCTAGATGTGTGCATTGGTTCACGTGTCAGGTGAGTGTCTTAAAAATGATATCGTACAGTACGCGCATTATATTTACCTTGAAAAACCGTGTGGATGCGTTCTGGGATCGTGTTGGACAACGACAGTCTACGTCCCTGCAGCCGTTTGCGGAACTGATATTCGTTGTCGTGCGAAAGGCGAACGAGACGCGTGCACGATTTTGTCGAATTGGTTTTACAGCCGACTCCGGTGAGGGAGCAAAGAGTAATGGGTCAGATTTAAATCGTCCGCGAACGGTTCAGTTGTGCGAAGAACTTCTGTAGGAGTCGCTGTCGTTTTATTTGTTGCGATTAACGCGACGATTCTGTCTCGAACAATTGGATACGCATTGTTGAAGCTAAACCGCCGCCGTCAGTGAGTTTTACCATAATACCCGCGTTAAACGCGAGTGCAAACCTTTCAACTGAGTACGTTCATAAGGTTTACCGCACTACAATACATATATTTAGAATTTGTTTGTGTAAAACCGGAATTCTCGAGATACTATTTAAACAAGTTTACTATTGAAAGAAAATACGCTGTAGGTATACACGTATTCATTTGAATCGTTCAACTCTACGCATTGATGTGGTTTATCAAAGTTCTAGGAATCATTGCCTCTGCTTTTACTCCACTTCACTCATAATTTATACAACATTAAACCGTACTCTATATTGTGTAATGTACTCGCATATAATGTTTATAATCAACGTAACCATATGACATATATAATAAGACACAAATAAAACAAAGTTCTTAATGTATTTTCGTAAATCGTTTAATAATTCTTATTTATTACTATCTGAAATTTCCGGTTACGCACGGAAAAGTCTTGGTCGGGACATAATTTTTAATTCTTTATTAATTATTAATTTTTAACCTAACATTATTTAAAGCCTAGTTTAGTATAACTGTTTGTAATAAACCAAATAATATGAAATTTCAAATTAATCGGTAAGTATGGGTGTACGCTAAATTACCAAATTTTACATCATTAAACCGTCTTTGTCGATTTAAATATTTTTTAAATACATTTTTATTGCACATTTAGAGTACTGGAGAAATCATTATATTACATTTCAAGTTCATACATTTTTTTCGATTTTGAGATGTACCAATGATCAATGAGTAAATGGTATTTGCATTTTTTTTGAGGTATGATTATCTACATTAGGACAAAACTTGCAGCTTTTGCTAACCAAGTTTTTCTGTACCTCATACTCCGTAAACTTTTAATGCGAAAATTCATGTTTCATAAGTATATCAAAATATAATTATCTAGCTTATATGCTATATTGTACAGTTCAAAATATGTATTCAGTATAATACGTATTTTGTATTTAATTAAATATGTATTATAATAAATAATATTCGTACTATTGTAGAACTATTTTTCATTTTAAAATAGCATGTTTGGTGTAGTATAACCATGGATAGTTTAAATAATATGGTGTAGTGTTATAAGTGTACACATATCCACACACATGAAGATACGGGCGTAAGTAAAAAAAATAAATAAAACACCAAAAGTATATCAAAAATATGCGTTTATTACTATTGGAGTAACTCAAGTGTTTTTATAATGAGCACTTCCTGAACATTTGCGTCTAAACGACATTGCAGTGCGTGTGTATCGCCCACGAATCTGAAGTTCACCGCCCACTCATCGACCAAACCGATAAGTCTGGCAAACACACGTTTCTTAAATATTATCGCCTTTGGAGTGTGAGTGACTTAAAAATGCATTAGTGTGACGATATGAAAAAGACATTAGGGTCGAACCTTCCTGTTTCACCGAATCCCAAAGCCCATAATATCCCACATATTATTGAATAGTATAAAGCGCCCGATCAACGATACAGATAACACATATATAAATATCATCATAACACACTTTATAAAAATGTTATCATCAAAATCTAAATCGTAATTTAATAGTACATCATATTATTGTAATGTACTATTTTATTTAAGTATTCGAAAAATGAATTTATTAACTCGATAACTATTTGAAATGTCAGTACAACATCCCAAATCGTAGTTAGACAAAAATATAAATAATAGTTACATAAACAAAATAATAATAAATATATTATTATAATTATTATTATTGTTATTCATTTTTCGAATGGTTAAATATCGACATGGAATTATTTTAGTATGAAAATTTTACTGGAGATAAATATTGTAATGGATACGATGTGACGCAATATTTCGTATACAAAGTTTTAGAAAATCGATGATAATATGAATTTTTAAGAAGTTACAGGTTGATACAGATGTAATACAATGATTGAGTATTGAGATCCCGACCGATTTGTTCATTAATTGTTTAGTCTAAACTACAATTTTTATTAGAACTCCACGAATTGAATTCGATTGGAACAAAAACGATATTGTTGAAACCATTAATTAAGAAATTAAAAACAGTACCAATTTTAATAAATCAATAATTAATTCCCATCCTAAATTGTTTTCCCTTAAATAAGTTTAAAAATCGTGTAAAAGCGTGTAATGTAAAAATGTAAAACTTAAATTTCCTTCAGTGTTTGTTCCTTCAAAATGTTAATACATTAATAATTAAATATTATTAATGTTTAATGATAAAGATGCGTAATGGGATTAATTATAATCAGCTGAACAATAAGCTATAAAAATTATTCTCAGTCGAATGCTGCAAATCTAAAGCAATTATTGTTGTATATAAAAACAAAATATCTTTGTTTTAATAGGAGGGTTATTATTGAAATTACCGAGACGTTAGTCTAAATTTAAATTACGTAAAAATAATGTCAAAAATCAACAAACTATTCAAACGATTTCTCAAAGTTATTAGTAATTAGCTGAATTTCATAAATATAATAGCTTTATTAGTTATATTACTTTGTAACAAAATATATATAATGAAATATACTATAAACGGATATCAAGTAAAAATTGCATACATTAAATTGATTTAAATTCTTTTTAGAATAAATTATTTAAATTTATAATTTACTGTAAACATTTTAGAGTAATTTTTATTTCGTAAAAGTTTTGTTATATTTTAACTATCTCACAATTATTCGTATTTTCCCTTTTTAAACAAAAATATATTTTAAATTTAAAAAACCTTATTGACAGAAGTTTTTTATGAAAACAATTTTTATAATAATCATGATCCTCGATATTTTACTTTTTCAGTTTAAATAATAATGAATTTAATAGCCTTAATAGCCTATATATAATTTAATAACCTATATTCTGTAGTGAAATGTATGCATTGATAAGTAACACAGAGTACTTTTTTTATTTTCTCCTTTTAATTGTAGTTTTATTTTCTACTTTAACAATTAACGAGTTTGTAATATAAAAATATATTTAATAAAAAAAAATTTTTAATTAAAAAAATACGATTGAGTTTTTAACTTATTTTTCAGATCGTTAAAATTATAAAATTATGTACCAATAAAAATGTAAAAATCTTAAACGTCATATTTATCTTATAAAGTATTAGCTCTATAGCAGTGATGCCTAACCTTTTTCCCTTGGGCCACTTTGGTAAACAATTATCTTCAAGCGGGCCACAAAGTATAAAAGTACAAAAATAATCTTATATATTGGACTTGTTTTCTTATCTTTTATTGTTTATTGAAAAGATTATGATAGACAATTTAAAAGTTTTTTCAAAAAACATTGTTCATTATTAGTAAAAGAAGTACAAACTCAAATTTCTCATTAAAAATAAGAGTAAAACATTTTTGTATAGTTTTTAATTTTATTATTATCATTATAATTGTTTTTTTGGAATAATTATTTAAACGAATTCATAAATTTAAATAAAAATAATATATGAAAAATAATAATTTAAATATTTTTCCATACATTTTTAAAATTGTTTTTATTTTAGAAAATTCGTAACGGGCCACATAGAATACCTTCGCGGGCCACATGTGGCCCGCTGGCCGCGGGTTGGGCACCACTGCTCTATAGTATGCATACTAAAATATATGATTTAAAACGACACATATAGTATTATTCACAGCTACTCATAATATACTAGTAATTACTCACGTATTATTCTATACTAATCTCGTAAACGTGTGTGATAAATAATGTATATACCTATGCTAAATATTACATGATTCAACATCACAACTTAATTACTTGCTGTTATATACATATTGAATAATGTAATAAATTGTTTGTAACTTGATTACGCTGACTAAATAGGTAACCAAACGGAACAATGATCTGAAAGTTCAAAGTCAAGTGTCGTATACGACTGACGTGGAAATTTGAAGTATATATACGTATGTAAATTCGATGGGATATCAACGGTATGTAACAAGTATTACGTTAAAGGAGTGTTAATCAAATTAAACATACACACATACACACACACACACACACACACACACACACACACACACACATATATATATATATAAAATTGATCATAAATACTAGTAAGAACTATGTAGGTACCAATATGAATTGATGTTATTGTGACTGACCAGTTGCTACGTATAGTTTTATCACAGATTAAATAAAACTTTATTTAATCTGTGGTTTTATTTTTTATTATAATTATTATATGTTTATATATATATATATATATACAGCACACAGATTTCTCTTGATTTTTATTCACTGTTGTGCGATAATATGATTTCAATAAATAAACAGTGAGATATGGTATCACCATGTGTGACTGCTTGTCGTTGTCGTTCAAGGAATTCCTCATGTGATCGCTCTGTCTAGCCTAGACATATTATATAATATACTGTCGTGACCCTTTCAAAACAAAACATAACTGCTCGAAATACGTACTATTCTTACAATACAACGTGCCGCTTTGCACTTTATAGATACTTTTATCCGGTGCACACTATTTTAACATTTATTTTTAGTTGACTCGGTCATATTTACTAGCGTTAGTCCTTTTTAATATTATTTTTCCGAATAATAAATTATCGAATTTGAAAATAAATTGCAGAGTGTAAATATCTGTTTAGATAGTCGAAAAAATTAACTACTTAAAGTACTATACAAGCCTCGTTTCGATATTATTAGATGGAGTATGAGCATTTTGGTGCAGATTGGCTAACAGTGTGAACAATTTTGATAAATTAATATGAACATTGATCGATTGAATCGGAATTTTAAATATAATCCGTAACCATGTAACTAACTGAATAATTATAAGTGATTAAAATTCCAATAAAACTATTAGAAAATTATCGGCAAATCATTTATATTGTGTTCTTCGGCTCATAGAAGTTTTCCAGTTATAGATGTTCCAGTCCACTACTGTTCAATACGACTACATATACAATAAAACTGTAGTGAATGGAAATCGTATTTTACCTTGCTTTTATACTCGGTATACGATGGAGATCTTTGTGAAGTGGGATATTTTTGTCTACCGCTTCATTTAAAGCTTTGGTCGTGTCTATTGCTAGTTTTCATGCCGGTTTCATAAAGAACCAATGTACAAATACCTACTGGTTAAACATTCACGCGTGTGCATTTTAGTTCTAACTTATTAATAATAATATAATTTTTTTTATTTTTTTTTTGATATTTAAAGAAAGAAAAGCTCGTGAGTGAGACTTAATACCACCAAATAACTGCAATAATTACTTATACTATCATATTACACGGTCTGTGTCGTAACTGAACTCAGTAAGTGGCTAAAGATGTGTGCGCTGTTTCAATAGTGTCAGGGACTTACAGTTATCTTTATTTTATATACGAAATTAATGTTATCACCGAGGATAGCGTTGTGCATAAATTAGACTTTATAATATTACATATAGGCCGTCTGCCACATTTTAAATGTGGCAGACGGTCTATATCTGTCTCGCACATACCCTCACACTTTAATAAAAATATTACCGGGACTACAATAAGTTTGATAAAACGTCTTACCCTATGATATCTTTTTTAGAGTGTGTGTGTATATTTTTATAAAAATATCAACACGTTTTGGTTTACCTATTTCTTGAGCGTTTAATGCATGATAAAATAAATGAAAATAAATAAATAAATGACATTTGTAAACAAAAGTAACTGTTTTGATGACCCAACGAATAAGATTTTATTGCGCACTTTCGAATTTCATAGTAAATAACAATTTTAATTTTTGTACTATATAAAATTTGTCCAAGTACACGTAAATTGAAGTCCTGGTTCGTCATATGATATGCAATATATACCGCGGGTATTCGTAGACTTTGGTAATATTTTAACGGCTAGATAATACGGGTGTATCGTATGACTACAACGTGTGCTTGTGGGGAATGTAAGAGTAATTCATCGCTGAAAAACGATATTGTAAGTAATAGCGTGGACATGTTTGTGTGGATAGTAGACTCTGAGAGGTCCTCAAATGTTTGTAAATACGAGTAGGAATTTTTTGAAAACCTACATTCTTCCGCGTCCATAACATATAATGATTAATTAACAGCCATTAACCTTGCGACCATATGGGTTGGGAATTAAAGATCAGCAATCAGCTGCCTAGAAATATTAATTTTTACAAACACGCCACAAAATTGTTTTTATATTGTTAACCCACGTTTGAGAACCTCTGGAGTGAAATCCATTGGGGCACTCACGTCATGTAGCGGTGACTGTTGTACAGCAATCGCTAAAGTAATAATAATAGTAAAATAATATGTGATGGTTATTACATGGTACACATAGCGCAGTGGTAATAATCGATTATTGTACGAATCGAAATAAAATGGCCGCCCCGGGTGGAACCGTTAACAGCGCGCAAAGTTTAATTTCCCCTCACGCGCACATTAAGTACCCTCTCCTGTATAAACCATACGCACGCGAATGTATGGACATACAATGCAACACTGATTGGCGTATTGTGTGTCCCGATGACGTATTTATATACGTGTACTATAAACATAATATAACGCGTATCACTCTCGATAAAGATTAAAATATTAAAACACATAATACATTATTTATTGTACGAGACATATATAATATATATGTATATGTATGTATACAAATATTATACGCGTATTATCATACGTACCTTTGCAAATGTACATGTATACAAAATAAATATAAAATAAAAAGATTAACATCCCGTGCGGGGCGAAACATATGTGAGGCAAATCAGAGTTCGTGTATATATAATGATTACGGTTTAAATAAAATACTGTGAATGCCTCTATTGAATGGGCAAATGTAAACTGGGCTCGCGGTTACCATTTTTGTCGTAAACTCAGCCCGACAATTTTAGGCAATAAAATAGGTCGATTGTAAAATCAGCCTAGAAATTTTAGATAATAAAAAAAGGTCGGTTGTAAACTCGTCCCGATAATTTCAACCAATAAAATATATAATAAGCACGACATAATTTAATTTACAAATTATAAACTGGTAACGTACCTGTATTTTATCATGAATAATTTGTTGTTAACCAAAGATAAAATATATTTAAACATTGAGACAAATATTTTCATTTTTCTATTGAACTTTTGAAACAACGTTTCAGTAGTGTTTATACAACCGTGATGATGACACACATAGTTGAGTCCCAACGTAAACAACCACTGTTAGTTTTAGAACATTTTAAGTATTATAAAGTAACTCGTATGTTAACGTACGTGTAGTAATGCTAAATGGTTCTCAAATATCATAAGAATATTTTTATTTGGGCTGAGTTTACACCTAAATAATTTTTACCTGAAAAACCCCGGGCCGAGTTTACACCTAAATCATTTTTACCTGTAAAAATTATGGGCTGAGTTTACAATAGACCGGCCTTTTGAAAATTTTTTTTCTTCGAGCCGATTTTACAATCGCCCCTATTGAGTACCATGTTACGAGACGTACATGTGTATGTCTATATGAATCGTATAAGACTTAACCAGTCGACCTTTGTGTGGTATAAGGTTTGTCAGTCTTTTTGCAGACTGCATATTGCGCAGAATTTTTTTCGTACAATCGTCTAGAGCCAACCACTTTACAATTTTTCCATAATGCTACACAGACGTTATACATTATTACGTATTCTACTCCGAATGTGAGTGTAGTCAATACAACGTCACTATTGCTAAAGGTTTTGTTGATTTAATAGCCAAAAAAACAATTATCCAAAGTAATACATACGTTTTTTTTCTTAATTGTTTTTATGATATTGTATTGTTTGCTATGAACGACCGTGGAAAATTCAATCGCAGTAATGGAAATGCTAATAATATGTTGATATTGTAGGTATAGCCGCCCAATTATCATAACATATATTTTTGTACTTTTATACTGATAGAAGATAAATGTTGTATTTACACCGAACAAAATATAAATATCTACGTTGAAATAGTTGAGACACGTAAGTAATCAAAGTGATTTATTTCGTAGATTTGTCTGGTTCTGTTGCAACGATGATTGATATGGTTTATTTCTCTGCTAAAATAATTGAAGCTCTAGTTTTCTCTGGGTACTATATTCTCCCTATTTGCATCTCATCATAACTGCATGTCTTTGCTCCAAGAACACTTCATTTGGTACGGTAACGTGTTTAATGCTGATATATCTGTAGCAACTATAATAACGTATGGAGTAGGAGTCTATTGAACGATAAAATACCTCACCCCAATATCGGCCGCATTTGTTCGCAAATATAGTATGTAGCACTCATTTGTCATATTTCTTTCACGAATTGTTAATTTACGGGAAATATGAAGTAAAAAAGGTGAATTTTAATCGTCTAGATTTTTAAGTTTTTCTTTAGTACATACAAGTAAATTAAAATCGTATTGATTTGATAGATCCGATGGGGATGGGAAGGGAACAGTGATAAACGAATCATATTAATGTATGACGTGAGATAAAACGCTCTTCGAATACGAATAGTGGCAACTCGCTTCAGTGTGTATGGTGTGTGCAGCTGCTAGACACACGTCACATGACCGCACGGGTAAACCGATCGGATCGGGGTTGGGCTAACGGCAAAGACGTTTTGAACGATTACTGTGCCTCGCGCAGCAGGAAAGATATAAGTATACTAAGCGGGTGAGCATGCAGCTTGTATGTGTGTGTGTGTGTGTGTGTGTGAACGTGAGCTTCCCGATAATTAATCCGCTTCAGATGTCCCACCACCATTCATCACTCCGGTGTTGCGAAAAAGTTCTCGCGCTTTCCGACAAAAGCTGCGGACGAACGGACGTCGTTGGCGCGCGCACGCGTGTGTACCAACGTTTACTTGTGTGTCTGTATGTGTGTGTACACATTATCAATACATGTATACATACGCACTACTCCTGCGGTACGCTTGATAGGAGCAGCCGGGTTACGGAGCCTGCGGATAAAGGGAATGCGCGCGGGCAATTTAAATCCTGCTTAATTTATCAAAACGTAAGGAGCTCGTGGTATACGCATGTATATATATATACGTAAACATACGTTCGTGAACGCTATATTTATATGCATACACCACGCTCGCCAAACAACGCGTATAAACCGCAGTATAGTTGTATCGTCTATACAATCGCATCTAGCTTCCTCGCTCGCCGTATTGAGCCATATATTCGTGTTGTACATACAATTTTTTGTTATACCAACCGACAGATTATACAACATTTTTTTCATTTTTTTTTTTTTTTTGTCCGTCATCTTTTCCTCTAAGTGTATGCTTATGTTTTGTGTTTGTTCGCGTATACACGTATATAGAGTATACTATACTTCCAGTACGCTTACATTATTTTGTTCCGAGGTCGAACAGGAACTGGACAAATAGGTGGAGACGAACAAATGAAAAGTACACAGAAAAAAAATCCAAGCCTCGAACCGTTGGTGATGGTGGCGCGTTCTTCTCGAATTTCCCTTTTTTCGATTCAATCTAGGTTTCACGCATACACACGCTCGCGCGCGCGTGCGTTTTACGCCTGTATAATCAAATCATAAGCGGACGATAAACAAATAGTTATTACGTGTGCAGTTAATTGTAGAGCAGTGGAGGATACAGCTCTTGTTAACCTCTTATAACCGAAGTGTGCGCATATTATATCGCACTGAAATTAATTATAATATTACAATATACAAAATGAGTGGTTTAAATTGTTGTACACGGTTTGCGCGTTAGGGCCGTATATATTTAAACGTACAAAGTCACGTTTCCATAATAATTATTACGAGTACATTTTAGAGTTATTATTTTAATCGTACCAATAACATTTTATCACGCAGAAAATATCTACTTATCGTATAGTATAGGCGTGCATTGAATTGTTTACGGGTAAACACTTTTGCGTACACTGCGACAGCCATTTTTTTTGTATAATTCGTGAAATCAAGTATTATTGCCAGTGTAGGGAAATATCTAGATAAATGTATCTAGATAAGTTATCTAGATAAAAATTATTTATATTTTATCTTATCTAGATAAATTTATACTCAGTTATCTTAAATATCTTCATCTAGATAAAAATCTTGTTATCTATGAGTACCAATCTAGATAATTTATTTAAATAGAATAAAAATAAAATTTGAAAATTTAAAATGTTTTTATATTTTCATTTTTACATTTTTCTGTACATCATATACCTATTACACAGATAATAACTGACAATATGATAATCTTCTTATGAAGTTTATTTCAAAAAAAAATTATTGTATATTTTATGTTTATTAATGTTTGAAATGAGTTTAAAAAATGATATTTATTTTAAAATGTTTTTAATTATGAATTTTTTACCTAATATCTGTAGGCTCTAGTATCCTGAATATTTTCAAAATCAAACATAAAATTATCTCATATTCATCCAGATAAAAATGTACTTATTTTTATCTTTCTCTAGATGACATTTAGTATAACTATCTTTATCTGTATCTAGATAATAATTAGTATAGTCATCTTTATCTTTATCTAGATAAATTATTAGTTATCTATTCCCAACACTGATTATTGCAGCAGCAGCAGCAGCAGTAGTAGTAGTAGTAGTAGTAATAGTAGTAGTAGTAGTAGTAGTAGTAGTAATAGTAGTAGTAGTAGTAGTAGTAGTAGTAGTAGTAGTAGTAGTAGTGCGGGAATGCAGAGCAGAGGCAGTACTCCCCCGGTTCGACGATACCAAGATAAAAAAAAAAAAAAAAAAGTAGTAGTAGTAGTAGTAGTAGTAATAGTAGTAGTAGTACTAGTAGTAGAAGTATTAATAGTAAACAATAGTACTAGTAGTAGTACTAATAGTAATAATGGTAATGAGGGTAATAGGTAGACACTCTGTCGTCGAGTACGTATTTATGTATTTGTATTTATGTACATATTTGTACCAGGAACAACATTACGCCGTATATAGTGGGTTGAGGACAACAAAAATAAGTCCTCATAGATAGATTCAATTATACTCGCGAGTATATATCATGTATCAACAACTTGACTCGTGGTTAATTATTTTGTGTACAATAAACCAATACACATAATATTATATTTTTCTTGAAGTCAATAGTAATTTTATAAATCAATTCATAAACTAGACATAAATTAAACTGTATAATGTATGATCTAAGACACAATTAATAAATATTAACGCTGCATGTTTGAAGAATACTTTAGTATTTCTTTCAAGGGACGGGACTTAACTTGATATCCACCCAAAGAATATTTGAGTATGATATATTACACCGGTGGTATTTAATACATATCGTATCTATTTCAAACGTTCCTTCTGATCAGTCCGCTGACTCGTTTATATTAATCATTATTCACTATTCATAATTCACGCTGATGATAAATTACCAACATTTCTGTACAGTTTCAGTTAGTACAAACTTTTCAGTAATAATTATTGGGTGAAATATTTCCTAAAATATACTGATTTTTAAAATTTTAAAATTGTACAGAGTAAATCGAAAATGTTGTCTAATAAAGTTGTTTCTATACTAAAATTTTAAATATTTAAAGTTTAAAATTCTAAAGTTATATTTAAGAAATTAATTTACTAATTTAACTCACTTGGAGATTAAGTTTAATATACATTTAGTTCTTTAAAAAAAAATTATTTTAAATTATAAAATGTGTACCTAATACATAATGTATAGTAAACAGATACATAAATATAGAATTTAACTGATATGATAAAACAACATCAGTTCCAAAAGTATACCATATAGTTGCCAAAAACTAAAATTAACAACAATATAAGAAGAACGTGAATAAATCAACATTATTAGATTTAAGTTTACGTCCGTTTAAATTTATTTTCGAGTCACTCGTAATATACGGTTCATATGCGAAATATTAGTCTAGCATTTCAATAATTGTTAAGCTGCATTTTAGATTCTGAACGGAGTGATGGAATCTATTGGTTTTACAATGATGCGTGTTTTTTTTTTATTTTTTTTGTGTCTGACGACACCTTTTTTGGCAGTAAAAATGCTTCGATTTGCTTAAACAGCAACTTTTCTGAAAGGAAAGTGAATGTAGATGGTACTTTGGCTAGTCAAAAATCCAACTTTTCATTACTTTTTAAAAAAATCGAAGAAAAACGATAAAAAAATTACGAAAAAACGGGAAATTTTCCGCAAAATCACGTTTTTACAAATTACATTTTTTTTAAATGCTCTAACTCAAAAACTAAAAATCGCAACAACTTGAAATATTCACCAAATCTTTATAGTGGCGTTCTCTATACACGGTTAAGTTTTCAAAGTATTTTGACATATTTTGACTTATTTATAGACAATTTAAATTTTCGATTTTTGTAAAATTTTTGTTTTTAAACATCTATAAAATTTAATTGGCAGACCGAAAACTCTTGAAAATGTAATACAAGGTTTATAATAAGTTAAACTTATCGTAACTAAAAAATTTTGGAGATCGTTTCACTCAAATTGTCGCTGTATGCAACTGCCAACCCATCCTAATAGAAAAATATATTTCTTCTTCTTCTTCTTCTTTTGCTTCGCCTTCCTCCCATCTATTTGGGGTCGGCCACCCTTGTCCTACACCTCCACTTTACTCGGTCAATCACATCTCCTCTGCACACACCGATAGCCCTCATGTCATTCTCCAAAGTCTCCAACCATCTCTTTTTTGGTCTTCCTCTTCCTCTTTTCCCTTCATTGTCCATCTTCATAACCACTCTTATTTTGAACCTTAAGTATGAACAGAAAAAAATTTATGAAAAATTTATTTTAGATTCTGAACGGAGTGAAGAATGTATTGATTTTACAATGATGTGTGTTTTTTTTTTTTTTTTTTGTGTCTGTCGACACGTTTTGGGGCAGTAAAAATGCTTTGATTGCCTTATGTAGCAACTTTTCTGAAAGGAAAGTGAATCTATTTGGTACTTTGGGGGGTCAAAAGTAAAAAATTTCCAATATTTTTTAAATGCGACGGGAAAAACCCTAAAAAATTAAGGGAAAAACGGGAAATTTTCCGCAAAATCACGTTTTTACAAATTACATTTTTTTTAAAATGCTCTAACTCAAAAATGAAAAACCGCAACAACTTGAAATTTTCACCAAATTTTTATATTGACGTTCTCTATACATGGTTAAGATTTCAAAGTATTTTGACATATTTTGACTTATTTATAGACAATTTAAATTTTCGATTTTTGTTAAATTTTTGTTTTTAAACATCTATAAAATTTAATTGGTTGAGCGAAAACTCTTGAAAATTTTATATTAGGTTTATAATAAGTTAAACTTATCGTAACTAAAAACTATCGGTGATCGGTTAACTCAATTTTTTTTTATAAGCCCTTAATGCTCAAATTTGTATAAAATGTGTAAAAATCACGATAATTTGCAAGTTATTTTGTAGATAAAAATTCATAAAATTTTTTCTGTTCATACTTAAGGTTCAAAATTTTAACACTAGGTTATCTATGAGCTACTCTTCAAAAATCTTTAAAAAAATTTCTACCGGACTAAGAGGAAAAAATTGTATGACTGTTTGAAATTTAAATATTTACGAAACTGCATAAAATAGCGATTTATTCTCAAACGATTTTAAATATTTGTTATAATTCAAAAAGTATAAGTCGCAGATTTTTGAAATTTCTACCAGCTGTTAAGATTGGTATTTCTTTTATGCAATATTTTTTTCAAAATATTATATTGATTTTTAAGCCACTTATAGTCATTTAAAATATACGATTTTTTTACATTTTATTTTTATAATCGGTGATAAAAAAAAATTGGCTACCACAAAATACTTGAAAATTTAATCGAAGATTCCACAGAAGTAGTTCTTAATGTCATTCAAAAATTATTAAAATCCATAGGCACAATTTTTTTTTATAAGCTTTTGAACATCGAATATTGACATAAAATTACATGTAAAATATAATATAATGTAGAATGTTCTAGACTGACAAACTATATCGCTGTATGCAACTGCCAACCCATCCTAATTGAAAAATATATTTATCGTTTCAAAATAAAATATACTTTTTACAATGTTTATAAATAACAATGTATTATATCCTAGACAAACATATGAACTCCGTTCAGAATCGTTATTCGTATACAATGATATCTATCATTGCATTCAAATTTAACAAATCCATTATAATAATGACCTATCCTATAAGCGAGGTGCACTCCACCCCCAACTGTACAGCAGAGCGAGGCCCATCCGGTTTTTTTTTTTTTTTTTTTTTTAATAGAAAAATATATTTATCGTATCAAAATAAAATATACTTTTTACAATATTTATAAATAACAATGTATTATATCCTAGACAAACATATTAACTCCGTTCAGAATCGTTATTCGTATACAATGATATGTATCATTGCATTCAAATTTAACAAATCCATTGTAAAAATGACCTATCCTATAAACGAGGTGCACTCCACCCCCAACTATACAGCAGAGCGAGGCCCATCCGGTTCTTTTTTTTATTAGTGAATTTAATAAAAACACTTTTTTGCTCATACAATTTGTTCAAATTCAAAAATTATTTGTAATTTCTGTAAATATCTATAAATCATAAATAGTTTGTAGTTATTTTCGTTATCTATCTTATTCAGTACCACTGATAAAAATTTGGAACATAACATTTTGATTTATTCTAAAAAAACAAATAATGTTTAAAAATGCTTTTCTCCATGTATGGTGATCGTCAAAGTTTTAATATAAGTACTATATACAACAACTTTATAAGCACATTCATTTAAGTATCTTCACTTTAAATATATTTATTTTTTCATGTGATAAGTCGCAAGTTATACAGTCGCATTTAAATGGTTCATTTTATGTTTAAACAAATATATCTTTCTTATCTACTATAATAAGTCCCTATATTGTACTGAAGTATATGATTTGTAAGCGATGCGAATAATATCTTTAAAAGGGTTGACCGTATAATAGGTTCCTTGTCAAAACTTCAAAGAGCAAATAATTATGAAATGTAATTCTATGAATCTAACTCTGTGATCGATGATAAACGAATAAACGTAAATCATCATCATGATAATTGAGACAAAACAATAATCTATCTATATATATACTCTTATATATAAAAATGGAGCCAATAATGTATAACAATTCATCAATTGAACTGGAAACGGCTGGTCCGATTAGGCTTATTTTTTTTTATCTATATATACCATCATATTGAACATAGACCTCATAATCATGAACCAGTCCGTACCCTTCTAGGATTATTGAACTTAATTGACAGGCGTATTGCAGCTAACCAGATATTTCTACAAAAACTCATAGATGGCACTATTGACTGTCCTGAATCGCTAAGTCAAATCAACTTTAAAATTCCCAGTTTCCAATCACGGTCACACTATCCTTTTTTCATACCACTTTGCACCACCAATTTTATCCGTAATAAACCTATGTTCAGAATGATGCGCATTGCTAACGAGTATTCAGCCAACTCATTTTAATAATTATGTAATTAATGTTTACTGTTATAATAAATTATCTAATACCAATGTACTTTGGGCCCCGGCCCGTTTTGTGTATAAAATTTTTATGTAAGAAAAAATAAAGAAAGTTGCACGGAAAATTAAAAACTAATATAACCATGTAGATTTTATACCTATATAACTAACTGCAACCTTTCTTTAAATACCTTTTTTTTTTTTGTGTGTGTGTTTTATCGGCGTGTATAAATACGTATATATATGTATTCCCTTGGTTACGGAATTACGTAATTACAGTTTATCGTATAAAACAGATGTATCCGTCAAAATCCCACAGTACAGTAAGTTTATTGATAAATGTTAATAATATTTTAAAGAGTTTTGGTATGGTTGTTTTTAAAAATGCTAGCAATTAGATGTATAAACTTAAGTCGCAGAACTCGCAATTAATTTAAAAAATATAGAAATGCAAGTCAAACTGACGAGCAACGTGAAGCGTGGAATGAAGTTAAACAGAGTGGATGGAATCGAAATAAACAACATAGTATTATATATAATTTGGGACAGAAATATATTAGACCTACTGGCAGAAGATAGGCTAAGTTAAAAAGTGATAGTAACCCTGGGAGGTGCTCAAACAGAAATTTTGATATTTACGATGGACATTTTAATAATTTATTATTTATATTTTATTTATTTTAATAATAACAATTAATGCGAAATAAATTATTAAAAATTATTGATAAATTATTAACGAATTTAACACACAGTTTGAGACATACTCGTATAAGAGGTAGGATTTTTAACGGGCTACAAAGTGCACGGGTTCAGCTAGTACAATATATAAAAACAGTAATTTGGGATAAGATCGTTGATCATTAACTTTAATGTTTGTAAATATAACCCAATTAAAAAGTCATAGCAACGCCATCGTTAGCAGTAGTTATTTTGTGCGGAAAAAAAACAATTGAATGTCATGCCTACCCCATGTAATACAAATTGTTTAGTTTTCACACTAACTTTTGTATCAATAATGTACTAAACAATTTAACTAAAAGTTTAACCCTTTCTTCATCTGAATCACTTTTGATACTTTTAGTTATCAACCGTAAATAAAAGATTTTGTTTTAGTTTTATGATGAAAACCGGTTATTAAGTTCTCGGCGAAACTTAGTTATGAGTTTCTTATTTTTTTTTTCGCATAAGCTTATTAAGCATATAAGCTGCACTAAAAATATTATCTTTAAAATGTTGATGGATTTACAAGTGCAGTTTTTGTTTACATTATTTCTGATAAAAAAATTGAAACGTGAATGATAATATCATATTGTATTCCATACAAACGATCAAATAATAATGTGAAATAATAATTTGTGTAACGCAGCGTCGGACTGCTGTCGATGTTCGCGAATATCCCCTACAAATCACCAGAGGTGTGTACAGAATCAAAATATTGGACAGGCCCAGTTATACTTAATTTAATTTATATGAGTAGGTGCATATTATTTTTTTTGTAATCTTTATATACCATTTTTAAATTTAAATACAAAAAATTATCATATAATAACATAATTCCTTCTGTTTGACTTTTTAATAATATCTAAAGATATTAATAAGTAAATAATAATGATGTTAAAAATATTAATAATAACAATTTGTAAACAGGGTAGGACCGGTCCTACTAGGCCTACCTGCTGGGCACGTCACTGTGAATCAACAAAGGAACATTGGAACGGAGATTGGAAAGAGACGTACTTATATACAGTGCTGTTTTGCTTGCAGATCTCTGCAACTACGCAGTGTACAAAGTATACGAACCGAATACCTGGGACTGATATTTTAAAATGTTCATACAGCACTCTAAATTGTCAATACATTTCTATATTTTTGTAGACTAATTGACGTATTACGTAATTTAAGATGAGCTCTGTTATAGAAGTAATACAAATCGTTCTGTACTCAATGTAAACCGATTTTACTATAGTTGTTTATGCAATTTATTGTTTCTGTGACCCCAATAAATGAGATTTTATTATGCACTGTAAAATTTAGTGGTAAACATTTTAATTTTCGCACGCCACAACTGTAGGCCGTGTCTTTAACTATTGTGCCGCCGAGTTGCGTTGCATTCAATACTGTACAACGAGCGACGCATTATGCGTGTAATGATAATATTTAATTATAACGATTACGCGCATGTCGAGTATTAAAAATAAATAAATAATTATGCCGAGAATCGTTTTTTGAGAGAGGAATTCGGGAGCAGTTAATGTTGGTGTGGGGGGTAGCGGGGGGTGTTGTAAGAGCTGAAAGAAAGACGACGATGACGACGACGAGGGTATGAGATAATTTGGCAAAGACGATAACTGAAAGTAAAGGGCGTTCACATGCATAAAATAATATCCTCGCGAAAACGCTGCGGCAACGGCAGTCACACCCGGGTCAAAGCGGTTCGATCGATCGTCCACCCAACCGCCAACGCTGTCGACGC
Organism: Sipha maydis; assembly: GCA_034509805.1. Taxonomy (NCBI): domain Eukaryota; kingdom Metazoa; phylum Arthropoda; class Insecta; order Hemiptera; family Aphididae; genus Sipha; species Sipha maydis. The sequence goes on from JASXSY010000444.1 coordinate 103,771, forward strand.
TACCAGGGGGTAGTCGTTGGCGGTGCTTTCTGTATGTACTTGCCAGGGAGCCACCCGCTGTGGGTACCGCTCACCACGATCTCTTCCTCATAATTGCCTATTCCTCTACGCTGTACTCTGGCTATCGGTCCCTCACCGCGGGCGTCTCCCCATCGCCCATTCACCCACTGACCACCCCGTCACTGTTCGAGTCATCAACCGAAAAACCGCTAGATCAACGTAGAGTGCCCTTATAGAAATCTACTGTAGCAGCCGTTGTCGAATTAGCGCATGATCGAGGAGAAGACAACACATAGTGGGGAATAAAGAGTCCGAGTGAAAGAGAGAAAAATCATTGAAAACCTAATTCAGTATGACCGTAAGACAATCAATTTACTAAGATTTAAAACCCTCAGTAAAACTGTTTTATAAGTATAAATGACAAACAATCGTCGATCACAGTGTATGGTTAGATCAAACAAAACACTACCCTTAAGGATGATGTAATAAATTAATTTATACCCAAAATAATAATTATAATAAAAATTAAACATTTTAAGTTCTATTTAAAATTCAATGGACGAACTAATTTAATCGAATAAACGTTAATGAGGTATGTTTAAAATTTCTAGAGCATAAATTATTAATTTAATTAAATTTGGTTTTATATGGATATTTCTAGATAATTTCAGAAGTTTTTTCGCCGATTATTTTCTTTTCAAAGAAGTATATGAGAATAAGAAAATTGTATTCATGAAAAAATATGAATATTAATTTAGTTATAATACTACATAATAAGCGTTTCGCACATACATAAATGAATGTTCTCTTCTTTGATTTAAAATATATTCATCAAAAGTTCTGTTGGTCAAATACATTTAAAATTTGTTTTGAACGATCAGATAATTGCAAACATCATGAAATGTTAAATTTTAAAATTTTAATTTTAATTATTCTTGGAATAAGATACAACTCAATTACACCATTATTTTGTATGTAACAGCTTAAACTATAGTTAGGTTATTTGGAAATATTATTTTTTTATGAGTGATCTAGAAGAGTTATGGTTATATAAACAATGTTATAAATGTTAGATGCAATATTTTTGATTTTTAATTATAACATTATCACTAAATCCATCAATAATATTGAAATTTGTAAAAACTACTTGGTATCGAGAAGAAATTTAGTCATTGCATATTAATTGTTCGTCTAAAATTATAGATATTATTAAATTATTTAAGTTTTTATTTATATATATATATATAAATTATTATAAGTACTAAATTGGATGTTTAGTCCATTTAACCTAACCTAACCAACGTTTGTTGTTCATATTCATGAAAATATACAATATTATATTCCAAATTGTTATTGTGTTTTCATATGTAGTTCAATTACATATGAGAACAAATGTTTAACTTTCATTATTTGTACAATAATTTTAGTTTTTTTCGTATGTCATGCAAAATGTATATTTTTTATTTTCTTTCCTTGTCTCCCTATAGTGAAAACACTCGGAGAGAAAGTGTTCCGCCTTATTCCGTATCAAACAAAACCTAGACAAGTACTGATTAATCGCATTTGTTGACACTGCTTCTGAAATAAGGGTGTGAAATAACTAACGGTGGTGCAAATGGTAGCTCGAAAATTATTATAAACAAACTTACAAATCATTAACAATAATGTGAAACACCACGCATTACGAATATCGTCATTACGAGTATATTCAGTGTTTTTAACCTCAACTATATACATAATCTATAACTAAACATACCTATTGACCCCTCATCTAAATATTCCTATCGGATAGGTCAATGACTAATCGGTTAATAAAATCCTATGGTATATGGTTCTTATTGCACTATACATCAAAATGCACTCGGATATTCGAATTCTCTAAACTATGACGTATCAGCGTATTACTAATTTACACTATCAACAAACCACAAAATATATTC
>JASXSY010000445.1:0-141118 GCA_034509805.1 Sipha maydis
TCATTCTTTGTCAATTATTAATGTCCAATAATGATATACGATATTTATGTTTCATTATAATATTATCGTGACCGTCGTCAGGTTATAGCAACATTGACTGCACAGATATTATTCAGTTAAACGTTCGTTTGTACAACCATTTGATCGTCACGTATTGCAATGAGAATACGTATCACGCCATTCATACGGGTGGATGGACGTAGAGAGAGAGAAAGATTTTGAAGTACCGGATGGCCGTATTAGCTTTAAATGTGTTTATTTATTTATTTTTTTTTAGTTTAACCATTTCTTTTTTAACTCCATCTCTCTGCGGGATCAGTCCGCACCTGTCTGTGTTCGGGTTCCTGTGGCGACGTTTCGATTAGCGATTTTTTTTTTTTTTTTTTTATTTATTTATTTTTTATTTTTTTTTGATTATTCCTCACGAGAATGTAATTTAGTATTTTTATCTCATCCGTGCCGGAATGATGAACGGTTCGAAATAATACGATGGTCGATCTTTCGAGTCATATCGAATTCAAATCCGATGTATTCGATAGTTGATTTTTATCAAATATCCCATTGATATGATCCCTGATTATACCTTTGGATAATCACGTTCTTTTTCTAATTTGTCTCCATGTCAATGGTGTAAGCCAACCAGTATCAGTGCTTACGGTTTTAAATAAATTAAATTAACACGCACTTATTCAAAATGTATTAATATGCCTTTATTGAGATTAATTAATACGGACTGTACCCGATTCTGTATGCTACTCGACTGCTGTCGAGGTGTTGCTAACACTAACACGTGCTATCGCTGAGTTAGCAACAGTCGCAACGCGTGGAGACTTACAGCATCACGTTAGTTAGAATTTACGAATCTTATGATCCAAATGTCAACTGATAGCTTAACCTATTATTACTACGAGTTGTAGAACAACAGTACAAAGCCCTCTTTTATGCAATCCAACTAGGTTCAATTATTTCACTCGAATCGCACGCTATACATGAACTGGTCAAGGACTCGGTCGTCTACTGATCGGCGCAAACGTTTTGTTTTTATTTTCGCTTGCGTTGGTCAAGCGTATATGAAGTAATTTTATATTTCAAAACGAAACGAATTCGAGGGAATTAATTACGCTTTGTTTCGTGTACGAATAAACGGGCAAAACTCATCGTCATACTTTCGGTATCCAATTTTATCTCAGATCACATCGGTCGGTTCATTAAAATACAAATTGGTGCGTCTGACTGCATCCAATATGTCTGTTTCGAGCCCTTTTTTACGTGTCCTTTGTCTCAAAACTCGTTACTAATATACTGCACCTCCTGGAGTCCTTTGTACCATGCTCGTTTTGGTCGTGCAAATTTACGAAGTTATGAATTTACAAATTCTAATCGCTTTAACTTGAAGGTTACACTACAATTATTATTTATAATTCAACAATTATTCAACAACTTCCATTCGCAAGTTATATGTTATGTCTGTGAATTAAATAATTATTGTCAAAATTCGATTAAAATCGATTTGGTAGGGTTCATGGTAGATCTAATTTAAATTTAAATTTTTTATTTGTCTTTGACGGGTATTCGATCAATTATATTGAAATATGTGTAAATTATATTATTACTAAGACAGAAAACATAAATATATTATTAATCGACGTTATATAGTCTAAAAATATAAAATTATAATTAAAGTACTACAATAGTTTCGAAATGCATTCCAAACTACTATACGTTATTCAATCGTTATTTAATACATTTAAAAATTGCAGGAACATAAGTGGTTTATATTTGTAATTTATTTCACATCATGACTAAACTCAGATTACGTTATTTCAATTAATTATAAATGAAAAAAACAAAAAAAAAAAAACATTTAGTTATAGTTGTATATGAAAAGATTTCAGACGTTATTTGGATATTATTGGTTGTTAGATCTGTTTTATAATTCTAGAAATTGAAATCTATAATATTATTTGACTCTAAACTTTCAGGTAAGTTATTGCTAATCATATTCGACCCACAAAAAATATTTTTCTAATTGAGATTCAGTCATTTATAATTAAACTGCTCCGATGAATTGATTTGTACAGTACACAACCAAGATTGAGTACATTTTCTGAATTAGTTGATATATCGATAAATATTTTTAAAATATCCAATAGTTTCTATATCGTTTTAAGATGTATAACGTCAAACTATAAATTTTATACTTTGTTTTTAACTATCTTAAAATTATGCATACCATTTAGTAAAAAAAACTATATTTTTTCAATAGTAAAATTCTCGCTTTATTCTTAAAAATAATTTTCACATTTTTATAATACATAAATAACTGGTAAATAAATATTAAAATTAAAGGGTAAAGACAATTTAATATAATTAGAAAATGACGAAACTTTTCGATAATTTAAAAGAAAGTTAAAATAAAAAAATTTAACAGGAACATACTGTTATTATTTTCATTGAGATGAAAATAACTTCTAAAATATCAAGTCTAATGAATACTATACTTTACTAAAACAATTTATGTGTTACGATAGAAAACTTAATGAAATTAACCTTAAACCTTATAACCTCATACCAAGACCATATTTTTTTGACTAAATAATGTAATTTATATCAATCATTGAATTCCGTATAAAAATAGTGAATTTAATTATGGATGTTATGGTGGTTAATGAAATTTAATTTTTGAAAATGTATTTGAAGTGATCATCTAATTAATATCCATCATAACTATAAATCCAGAACTTTAAATTTTAAATTATTATATGCATATTAGATGTAAATATTAATATTAAGAAATTACGAGAGTAATCAAAAGACGTTCAATAAATGATTATTTAGTATACTGTGTAATTTTTTTCGATAGTAAAGGGTATTCTATATTCTATTAAACAAATTATTCCATTTTTGTATCGTTAAATCTTAAAGGTTAGCCATGAACGAATAATTGAATTTTCATTATTTTTTCAGTTATCATATAAATACATTTGGAAACGCACATGATTCACATTTCACGAGAAAATTATTTCGATTCATCGTGCAAATGACTTGTTAGGTAGCTGGTATAGTCAATTTTGCATAACTATGGCATGGACTTCAAAGAATTTTTAGTGTATTTAAATAACGCACATCACTTTGAATTTTATATAGATTTATTTTTGAGTAGAGAAGAGAGCTTAGGTATTCCCTTAAAAATTTTACCTGGAGAAAAAGACTACGCATTATGAAAGTATAATATTTTCGTTCTGTTAACTTAAGTTATGTTAGTTTTAATAAAATTGTTTTGTTTTCAATATAATTTTGTCATTTGACGTCCAAAAATCCTCCGATGGAATTCGAAGCCTACACAAATATTCAAGTTTGGTCTACAATAACAAATATTTCACTTTTTATTTTTACTTCATGGTGCATACTTTACATATTGCACAGTAAAAATGTTTACTTCTATATACTAAATTTTAATATATTATTCAGTATTGTAAGAATACAAAGAATATTTATGGTTATCCATATATGAGTACATGTTTATTGTAGCAAAGATAGTTATAGCTGTAGGTAGTTATAAACAACAACTGTTATACAGAATAGGTTTTTAATTGTAAAAAACTTCAACGTTTTATGCAATAAATGTGAATTAAATTGTGTGAATAAATCATACACGAAACAATCCTAAAAAGTATTTAAAAGAAAAATAAAGGTAGTAAAACACTTTTTATAACATTATGTTTAAATTCGAAATTCACCACTTTTACATAATCATAACAATATGGCAATATTGTTTTAACATCGTAATAAAAGGAAAATTAAACGATTAAGTTGTTTTTCTGTACTTATCAAATTTTTTTCACTTGATGTTTATTAAAATTGTTTTTAGTACTTATTTATTTTTTTTTTTTTTTATTAAAATAAATGGAAAAATGAAACGTAAATAATTTATTACAATTAATAACGTAGTATATAATAGTTTTAATGGTAGCTTGGTTTACTCGTTTACCGTCTAAATTTTAATTGGTTTGAAATATTTATATTATCTTTTGTTTTATAATAATGAACAACCATGATTACCTTTACCTTTTCCTATACTTAATTTAACTTAATCATGTTTTCCCTAAACATTTACTAATTTTTCACATTTAAAAAATTGAACATGGTCACATTTTCTAAAGGATAAATATTCCGTTAAATATGAATCCATCCAAAGTATATCTATAAGTAGGGTCCGGAAGTTGTAGGAGCTAAAAAAAGCAAAATATGCACGAAAAAATATGCATTGAATATGCAAAAAAATTTAATAAATACACAAAAAAAATATTCTGAACTTCAAAAAAAAAATACACACATGATGTTGTTAATAATCAATATTATTCACAAAAACTATTTCTAACTGAAAAATGTATAATTGGTTGGCATTTAGACGATAAGATAAAAAGTACTTAAAATAAGTACTTCGGAATTTTTGCATGATAGACCTGATACGTATCACATCGTTTTTATTAAATTAATTGTTGACTGTGACAATGGCAATAAATATCTTCGTTGATAATTTTGAATTTTATATATTCAATATTAATTGAAATATACAAACGAGGAAAATAACATTTTAAAGTTATTAAAATTATTTTTAGAAAATTATGAAATGCATGAAATATGCATAATATGAGTGCAAAATCAATTAAATATGCATTTATTTACCTAAAATAAACAAAATATTTTATTCAACTTTCAGTTTTATTTTTAACTCACCATTGTATAGTTTAGATTTCTAGCGTGATCTGCTATAAATTGAGAACATATAGAACAATATGCAATTTCTATAACTTCCGAACCTTATCAATAAGTACCTATTGTCTATATAAGGGCAAATGTTGTTTTTTTAATAGTATGGTACATCGACATGTATCAATATCAATGATGTATTATAATTATATATAAAATTGCATGTGATTGTGTCCGATCATTTTTATATCTACGGTTAATATATATCTCAACTATTAACATTAATTAATAAACACAGTTTGGAAATAAAAACCATTTGATGAAGATCAAAAAGTATGTACAAACTATGTACAAAAAAACTCTATTACTTTGTTTGAGAATCATAATGACATTGATCACTTAAAAATATTATTATTCCCTAGACGAAATATAAATGGTTTAAGAATAGTATGAACAATTCTCAAGTATAATTAAAACATAATAAAATCGTGTTAAAATAATTAAGTGAAAAAATATTCGATTAGAAATGTGTAGTTAATTTAATTATTTTACTGTCTGTATAAAAAATTATCATATTTTTTACTAAAAAAATTCAATTTAAACGATTTTAATTTTTTTAATTTTTTAAAACTATTATTTTTTTTAGTTTCAACCCAATTTTTTCTTTTTTTATGCTGAAATTTTAAAAGTTTCACAGTATATATTTTTATTTTTTTTATGACGATAATTTAATCAGTCAGTATTTTTGAAAGCAATAAAATGTGTTAAATGTATTTGACTTGATGTAATGAGTGATCATTTGAAACTTGGTTGTACGGAATTTTGTTTATTTGACATCACATTTTACATTAAAATATTTTGTTGTTATTAATATTGGATAGATAAGATTAACCCTAAAGTTGAACTCCATATGCCCATATCTTAATATTTTGTAAAAAAAATTAAGCTTTGCAGAGTGATCATTCAAAAATAACCATTAACCATAATTACAGATAATATGATGATTTTTATATTAGGAATCAAGGTATATAAAATATAATATAATAATGAAATATTAACTTTTTAATAAATTATTAATTAACCTGTACTGTGTTTTAGATTCTGTTTCTTAATTTATACATGGATCATGTGTTTACTAATGTCAAGTTATACATTGTAATTATCATTATGTTTAGGTGACAACGTATTCAGTGAAACTTTAATAATAAAAAAACAAAATTATTTATTTTGATTATCAATTTAAACTTCAACATTTTTGTTATACTTCTCATGTTTAGTATTGTATTTATGTTGTTATCATTTTTTTCGCATATAATAAGTATTTTAATGCTAATATTTGAATGAATTTTAAAAAGTATATATTTTTTATTTTATTTTATTTTTTATTTTCATACTACATATTAATTTTTTAATAAACCTCCGTTAGTTCTTCCTCTGACTTGTTCTTTACTACCAAGCCTACAATCTGAACATTTTCGTAAAAATAATTTGTCATCATTTAATTTTTTGTTAAAAAATATATTATACCTGTAAAAGTAAAGTACCAGTAAAATGCTACAATAGGATTGCGCAATTCAAAATATTACGTTTATTTGTAAATAAATCTGCGGGTAAAAAATTGTTTAACTTTATTCATTATTTTTTTTGTATTTTAGAGAAATAAAGTAGAGCCATCGGATTAAATTCGAGTGCACCATTCATCCAAAGAGCTCTTGTGTATTTTTAGTGGGATTTTTTTTTTTTTATATTTATATAACTACTATTTTCGGTCAAACGCCGTTGAATGATATAATGAAAACTATAAAGAAAAAAATGGAAGGATTTTCTGTTCTAAAATATTATAAGCGGCTTTGCTGAATAGTGCGTTGGAAGAGGGGGAGAAATTAGACCAGAATTTTAAGCCGGTCCTAGGTGTGGGGATTTTTTAATTAAATTTTATATCTCCTTCCTCCCGCAATTCTCATCACTTAAAAAATGTATATATAATATATATACTTAAGTAATACAGGTGGCAAGTATGACTCGAACTCGCGGGGGAAATGTTAAATTGTTACGAGTGCTCTGGATAACGATGATGAAATTTTTAAAATGCATTCTGAAGTATTTTGTGAATAATAATAATATAATAATTAAGCAAAATAATAATCCTAAAACGCACTGCTCTGTCAATGGATTAAAACATTTTGGAATACATATTGAAATATTAATATGATGGTATAGATGTATTATATGATATACAATTTACTGTGTAAAAATTCCAACGCGTTGTTTTTCCGTTCGAAATTCGTTACAGGGTACTAACATTTTTGCGCCACCCTAGATATCTAGCCGATTTTAAATAGTTCGTTTTTAGTAATGTTTGAAAATAAAAGTAAAGTTCAGTTTTCAGCAAAAAAATTTGATTCAACCCCTGAAAATATTCAATGTTCAACTCTCCTACAGTTATGAAAATGTCTTACACGTGAACGTAATGTCTATATATATATATATATACTCTCGTAAGGTACCTGTTACCACGTTTGGAATTTCTCAGATATCATATGGGACGTTTTCCCCCTCATGATGAATAATCGCACGTACTTACCGACCACTCGTAGGTAACCGATTTGACTGATCATGGGGTCGGTGTTCACTTGGCACATGTATACGCCTTTGTCCGATGGCCTCACGCCGTTTATGTGCAACGACCACGTCTTCTGTCCGTCGTGTGACATGGTAAACCTCGGCATCCGGGCGATCACATGTTTGTGCACCGCGAGTATCATCTTGCGGTCTATATGGATCCATGCGACCTGTAAACCGACAAAAACGTCACTTTATATGGTGTATGATATGTACAGATGACGCTTAAAATATTGTAATTTTGGAGCGAGAAAATATCGACCGTAATAACCAATCCGAAAACTGACAGAATACACGAACCAAAAACCAAGAAAAAGGTTCGAGATTTTGCTGGTAGCATGATAATGCATGATAACATTATAACAACGAAAAACGAAAAAGACTAAAAAGAATTGTTTGAGACGATGGGAATCGAAAAGAAATCGAGAAGTTGAAAATGCAATAACAAAAATGATATCAGACCATATGCGAAAATACGAAGGAATATCAAGAAGAAATAGTTAAAGTTTTAGGTTTTAAACATGTAATATATCCACAATACATATTATTCGAAATATTTTTGTAACTGCGTTAAAATATAGTACGTCCTCGTTGTAATCACATAAGAGAGACTGCATATATTTTAAGATTAACGTTTTATTCTACCTAAGTTACGTTTCCATTTTTGTACAGGTTCGTACGTGAGAAATCATATTATAATTATTTCTATTATAGTTTATTATTATAATTATATTAATGTATACATGTTAAGTCATGCTATGTTCTATCCTGATCTCGAAAATACTAACATTATCAATACTCAAAATAAATTCTAAATTCTAATTTCGTATACTAAACGTTATATTTTATAGTTCAATTTAGCTAAAGTAAATACTGTACAGAATGTTCCACGAAGATAAGTACGTTTTTTTTTTTATTTTTGTCTGTGCGGTTATATTAGAAATGATTAGAACTTCATAGAAGTATATTTGTATATGATATTTACTATATGATATTTACCTGTAACACAAAAACTTAATTACATAATATAATCTATAGTTAATGTGCACAGATAAAAACACTACTTTTGGGAACAATTTGAGAGAAATTAATTTTGTTGTGGTTTAGCCTTTCTTTGAAAGTCTGTTTGAATGATGTTTATGATTAGTCATGTAAAAGATAAAATATCTATAATACAATCTACTGTGTTATTATTACGCACTTTGAACCTGAGTATGAAAACCCGAGGAAGTTCATTTCAGGCGCGCAAAAAGTGTTTACTTAATATTCATTTTTTTTTTTTTTTTAATTTTCCAGATGTTAGTAATCTTATATAAAGGTACGATTCTTTGTAATAAATAAAATATAATTTTAAGTATACCTTTGAGATAATTTGTTTCTTACCGAAATGATGCTGTTGTTGCTTTTGCTCGCTCTCTAACTCTCTCTCTTTTTCTCTCCTTCTTCTCTATCTTTCCTTTTTTTTTTTTTTATTACCTAGCTGAAACCTCCTGCCTGCGGCAATTTAATTTGCACACCTCACCTTTTCTCTACTTCTTATAAAAAAAAAAAAAATGTTCCTCTATCTTTTAATTGATTATGTTCACGGCTAGTAATAGCGAAGTAAAAGAGCAAGAGAATGTTGGATAATTACTTTTATTAACGAAGCAGTCTCTAGTAAAAAAAAAAAAAAAACGGTCTCCCTCTAATTTTTAATTTTTATTAAAAATAAAAACTCAGTAAGAAATAAATAAATCTGTTGGGTGGCCTTATTTATTTATTTTAATAATATTCATACCGGCTATCGAGTGAATATATTTTCTTCGATTATATAATTTTAACGATATTATTGACTTTATTATTTTCCTAAAAACCCACCATAGCAATAGATATAAAAAAAATTATGTATATCCATCTCTTTTAAATATTACCTTGAATGGCCATTTCAACTGTTGGAGTTCAAAAAATAATAAATATAATTCTTAGGAAGTATCAAATATCATTATATAATTTTATGATTTTTACCTAGAGATATAATTAATATATTATTCTAAGAATTTAAAATATATTTAAATATATAAAAATTGGTTTTTGATTTTATTTTATGATAATTTTGATAATTTAATCTGTCCAATAAATCTAATATTATAAATTCGTACAAAACAAATATATTTATAAAATATAAAAAATCTTCACTCCTTCCACTTTATTTATTTTCATCCACCATTGATCTAATGGTTACCAATCATCTAATATGATTCATATCCACCACTCTCGATTCCCTCTATTAATCTCCTACATTCTTGTTTTGGCTTTCTGATAAAAAATTTAAATATAAATATAAATAATTTCCTCCTCAAATTTGATTAAATACCATTCACTTATTTATAATATGTTTAACGCAATGTTTTTTTTTTTTTTTTACAATTACTTAAATATTAAATTAAAAATTATGTATGTAAAATAATAATTTGTTAAATAAAATATTTTTAGTATCACGAACGAACTTAAATTGCTTGAACGCGTGGAAGGGTTCATACTGTATATCTAAAAATGTATGGTAACCGTCGTGTACAAATAATACATAAACAAGATGTGTGACAAAAAACACTACGACGATTTCGTGATGAAAATCTATGAAGAAATATTATAACATTACCATCATGTGTATCTGTACTTTTCCTATTTAATTAATCTTCACGCAGATCGTACCAGTATGATGAAACTGTACGAATAATATTCCGTTATTATGTGTGTATCATAACATAATCCCGTTTGTATTTTTGGGAAATTCTCAGCGTACCGTATTCATAACAATGCAACGACAAACAAAGTGTAAAATCGATTGTCTTAAAATCTCCTTCGTCACGCGTTATTCGCACTATGCTGAAATTAAACGCGAATTGATAATGTGACTTTACAATAATTCAACAGTAAACCAAATTACATATCTGAACGCTGTCGTGAAACTTTATTAAGCAAACGCTAATAACACTACGTGTCACGAATCGTATTTGAAGCGCTATAAAAGTTGCTTACAGTCACACAACTACGTTTTGCGTGACTTTTGTCTTTTCAACTATCAACTCGTAATATCTGTTCGCATTAACATATCCTTCGGCATCATCCCGAATGCAACACCATTCTTCTGCATTTCAAATTTTACAAAAACAGTTAACCATGCTCTATAACCATACTATATATAATAGTTTTTTATTCCGTGCGGTAAAACTGTAAAAAATCTGTTAACCATAGCATGTACCATAGGGTGGTGGAGCAAAAACGACATATTTTTGAGATAAGCGTAACTTTGGGAAGGGACATCGCACAATATTTCCGAACATTTTATTGTGTATTACGTAACAGGAAGTTTAGTTGCAATGGCGCAGTGGAGTATTAAACATCGCTCGTTCACAGTAGAGACATTTTTCCGAAACAATGAGTCGATCGTGGATTTATTCGGACTTCCTCCACGTGCAGCTGTTCCCAACCACCGATCAATTTTAAAATAGATTAAGGATTTTTGGGAACATGGTAATATGACCACAAAGATTCCTAGACGTTTTCCCTATATAGTGACATCAGAAAATATAGCACGTGTTCAAGTTTCTGTTGAGAAAGCCCACGACGATCAACGAGACACCGCGCTCAAGCACTTGGAATTTCGTATTGGAGCCTTTAAACCATTTTAAATGAACATTTAAAATTTCATCCTTACAAAATAATGTTTGTCCAGAAGATCTTTCCTCGTGACCATCTTCAACGTGAACAATTTAGTGTGCGCAAGTTGGAAATTTTAAAATGTGACATTCCATGGCCACCTCGCTCACCCGATCTCGCTCCCATCGACTTATATTCCTGTGGAGGTACTTGAAGTCAAAAGTTAATGTAAATAAGCCACGAACATTAGAAGATTTACGAGATTCAATTAGAAATGAAATTGCATCAATTACAATGGAAATGTTGGAGAAAGTGATGACAAACTTTGGTGGGCGCCTCCAAGAATGCATCACTATGCGTGGACACCGTTTATCAAACATTATATTCCACACATAATTTTTTTTTTTCATATATAATAAAAACTTCCCGATATTTGCTAAACCTGGGTTTTTTTTCCATATCAGTAACTCAAAAATTAAAAGTGTGGTGTTAATTTAAAATGTGGTCGTTTTTGCTCCGCCACCTTGTACTTTACGACCCACTGTTAAAATTTTTGTTTTGGTTTTGAAAACTTTAAAAAAGAAAAAAAATGTTTTTTTTTTTACCGTAATCCACATCTGTTAAATTGTAAAATTTTGACGTTTTTTAATATTCAATTATTTATTTTAAGATTTATTTATTTTTATTATTTATTTCCCTTTAATCACGTATCGTTCTTTAATCGTTTTTAATCGCGTTCTAAAAGAATTGTATTATTAGTATCCAAACATAGTTCACCGTGTTATACTATTATTCACGTTATTTTGTTATCAATACCAGTACGATGTTTTTAAGATTTTAGTTTTAACGTAGAACCAAACGGTTTAATGATATACGTGTAATCTCCGGACTTAAACGCAAAGCGAAATGCATTCATATACACTAATCTTAACGATGACGTTATCCTCAAACGCTGAAAGTTAAAATAATGAAATGTCGGAACACGATCAACAAAATATTTTACTCGCAATCCGCTAGAAAACTAATTTAATTTTGATCGGTTAATCGTTGGTTTTTAAATAATTGTCTGACCGTCACTGCAAAACACACATTACCCAGTGATATAATACTCAAGTCTGTCCCGTCCGTTCCCAGTAAACTGCTAGTAGTTCATAATATATATGTATTGCATGCTGTAACTGTATTTATATTGACCTGTCTGTTGTCGAACACAACGACTACAATTCTATTGGAAGCAAATGTTCGTAATTGGTCTATTTTAATACAATTCCGACATGGGAGTCTCGACTGCTTTGGCGGCATTATTGGATACACAGAAAAAAAAAAAAACTTTTTCTCAAATGCCTTATTTATCGGCCAACACAATATTGTACAAGTGAAAAAAAGAAGAACGTATACCTACGGCTAATGGGTATTTTTAATCATTATCGATTTATTTTATTACTTGATATTCAGACATTTTTTTTCAAATTATAAAATTAAATAAATCTGTGTTTTCATAAGGTATTTTTGAATAGTAATTACGATGTGAAGAAGTAAAAATTTTAGTTTGATAAAAAAAAAAGTTTTCTCACTTATGTCATCAATTCATTCGGAAAAATACAAGTGTATTTTACTATTGTGTTTATATAACATATTGCTATAAGCTCTATCATGTTCAATGACTATCATATACAACAGGCATGTCAAACACGCGGCCCGTGGCTCATTTTTTTGTGGCCCGCGGCTACCAATATTAATGGACAAAAAAAAAATATTTATGTCGTGTAACGACTATTTTAGATTCTTAGAGAGTGGTTTATTTGGTATACATTATTATACTGTCTTATCTTCTGATAAACCATAATGGAATAAGGATTATTGATGGTTTTATATAAATTTATATCTATATAGATATATAGAAAAATTTATAAAAAATATTTATTTTTTCGCTAAATTTTTATGTGCGGCCCAAATAGTATACTTTTCAATAAATTTGGCCCATCTGATACTTTGAGTTTGACATGCCTGATATACAACAACCATCATTATAAAAATTTTATAATAAATTTCAAATTGTATTTAAAACCATATTTAGTAAGGTTTGTGTACTATGTAAACATAAGGTGAATGAAAAGTTAAAACAAATGGTTTAAAAAAGTAGGTATCATATATTTATGTATTAAATCCTAATGTTACTTCTATTATTTATACATTTCAGAATAGCAATATAATGTTATATGCACGATAGAAAAAAAAAAAAAAAATGCTATACAGCTGTTTTCGATCACTTTGTGTTATTCAACACTTAACAATGTTTGTATACAATAGCTATTTATTAATAGTAAAATATCATTGACCAGTAATTTTTATTCATTTCGGAATCATCGTTGAACGGATTTAAACTGAACTACTGTGAATAATTTATGAGACCCGGTTTGCGTTTTCCCTTCGCCTTTTTTTTAAATACGGTAATAGCTGTGCACGAACTATATTATCGGATGAGCATTACTAAATTACACCGTGTTTGTGCTATGTTATGCATAGTTACTCCGGTTGAATTATTGTTGTGCACAATATTAAATGATATAAGATCTAGCAATTGAGATACATGATAAAAAATGACGTAGAGACCCCGAGTGCTAATGTAATAATTATTATTCATGGTAGATTTTACTACGCAGACTTCAAACAAAAATTTCCCGAATAACAATAGCGAATAAATACAATAATTGTTTAAATTAAATTATTTAAGTCCAAAATAAGTGAAAACGAATGCTCTATATTTATAGCAGCTATATTTTCGGCCGACTCAATTTGTGATCGTACTCCGTTTCTCTTTACTCACGGTTTTCGCTTTCCAGTTTTGTCTGGTCGAGATGAACCGGATTAAATGTATTTCCAAAACCGTCAGAGCTTTATTCATTGCCGCATTATACCCTAATACAATAACTGGCGTCGATTTTCGATTATTTTATTATGTGCACCCTAATTCGATTGAAATTGTGTATATATCCGGATAGCACTGAAATAAACATTTCCTTAAAAGAATAAATAATTAATAATATAATTTGATTAATACTTGAATTTGGATTTTGTTATTTATATATTACTATTACATCCATAAAGATGATTTACAGTACATATGTAATGTGTATCAGAGAAATACATTTTTTACTTGCTGAGGACTATCTACGTTTCCAACGGGCCCATCGATCCTTCAATCCCATCGAGTCGGCCGCCGACAACAAAAGTGACAGTTGCCGTCACCAGGACACGGTACCCAAAACAAACAACACTACGCGTACGCTTTGGTCTACTATACTTTTAGATATTTTATAGAGCTTACAGCATTCAGAAAGACCAATTAGATAAACGAGTAGTTAATTCACCGGTAACTGTATTTCAATAATATCAACATATCTATGATATGATACTATACTCGCGATTGTACGTAATGTGTAATATTCTTATGTGCGTTTCGAATAAAAACGTTTCGACAACCACTAACGATAAATACGTCTGTCGTTGTCTTTTTAACATGACGTAGTTGATCTAGTGTAAATTATTCACGTTACAGTTACTGTCCTAGCAGGATAGATTTATTATTTTATCATCACCGATTGCAATCATAACCATAATGAATAGCGGGTGACGTTTAGTATGCATAATATAATATTTTTTCTAAAATTACTGGGCTCGAAACAATTAGAGTTTAACTGAAAAGACTGATACGTTATTTACCATTTTTCAAAAATCTATAAATTAAGTGTTAATCGTTATTATACTAAAAATCACTTTAGACGATCCATGATTCGGGATAAGACATAAGAAAATGTACACAAAAGTAAAACTATAAAAATCATTATTACATATTTGAAAACCATACATGAAGTAATGTTATTATAAAGTTAAACAAGTCAGTTTAAATTTTTGGAATAGCTATAGATAGCGACTCAAAGTATATCCTTTGAAGTAGAACGAAGAGATTATCTCGGCTGACAATTTTTTTTACAAGTGCCGCGTTCCTGGTTCGGTCGAACTTTTACGCATTTTGCATTCTTTATGCGGAATAGTATTTTTGTAATAATACTATTGTTAAGTTTATATCAAATATCAACAGATAGGATTATACGTTGTTGAAAAATCACGTGGCTTATACAAATATGATGAATTGTATTAAACTGTCGTCCTCATATAATATAAAATATTTTCGTTATCGAGCACGCTGTTAATGAGGAACGTGCGAATGAGTAGAACAACAATGCCCCGATTGTTGTTATAATAAAATACGATTAAAAAAATAAATGTGATAAGTATCGTTGTCGATACGTGCGTTGTCTTAAAATACGGCAAATTCACACCTGAACGAGTTATGAAAATAATATAACAAAACGCGATACGCTAGGCCGTCTTTGTCGTCATCGCCATGAAGATGATGGAAAAAACGAGTGGTACGATGCAGATAAGCCTTCCCTCTTTAAAGTGTCTACTGGGCTCATTATTATTATCATTATTAATATTATTATTTGCAGTCATGCAATTCAATGTGAAGAGATTCACCGCCTGAACCGGGTGCACTGCGAGGACGTTTTCAATGAGTGAATAATCCGCATATGTTTCTTATAAAATGATCTGAATCCAGACAAAGCCAAACGATTCACACGGCTATCGATCTCCGTCCACCCTCAACGCTTCATTCACAATCACTATCCCCGCACTCGTTTTTCCGTCCAAAGACTTTGATTTGCGCTCGGCCGAACATAAGCCCACATTTGAATCTTTTCCGAAAGTATTATTCTACACACACACACACACACACATACACACACACAAACACATGCCACATGGTCTTACACGTGAAAATATTTGTATACGTTCCACCCCGACTCACAATCTCGTATCTGGTACGTATTTTCGTTACTACTTGCCGTCAAAAATAATATACACCGTGTATACGTACGGAAGTCAAAATAATAATGACGGATATAATTCGAATTTGTGTAAGTATATCCCAATATAATGAACGTCACAAAAAATAGTAGATTATTAGATTATTATTAGATTTATATTAGATTATTCGTTGCGCAACTGTAAATTATTAACGCGTCTAGTTTTAAAGGATCTAAATTATTAATGCAATCAAGCAACACAGATCAAAAATGATGTTTATGTTTTTCAAGTCTTCTTTTTATTTATTTTTTTTCCACCGGGATATTAGCTCTATTCATCTCGTTTTTAAAAAATATTGTTTCGTTTTAATAAAATACTTAAAAAGTCTTGAATTATATGCCACCTGATTAATAAATCCGCTTTAAAAAAAAGGGCAAAACTATAAAATATATATCTATATTCATCAAGAATTATCGTTTTCAATTCATACTATTCGATGAATACGTTTAAGTATATATTTCATATGATTATCTCCTTTATAGCGTTATGAACATTAGTATCAATTTGAAAATTATATGGACGTCGATGGTAAAACATTAATCGTTTAAACAACTATTTATTAGAATTCAGTTTGGTTTTTTAGAACAAAATAAGGCATTAAATCTGCCACATGTTTTAAACATAGTCTATACGTCCAATCCTTTCATTTAGATTAGCATAAATCTTTTTTACAATCAGTAACCTGTGAATAATCATCATATGATTCAATATGTTTTATGCACAATTAAACCAACAGATATTTATTCTTATGTCACCAATGTATTTTTTTAATTTCATTATTTAATTATAGGTTTTAAAATTATTTTTATAGTAATCCAATAGATATACTTTAGATATGATATTTAGTTGAAGAATTAAAGTACCATAACCATGCTACTTATTTTATAATTTGTCATATATGCATTAAGAATTGATTTGAAATTAAATATCTGAAATATTATTTTTAAACATTAGAATTTTTTTTTTTTATTTTATTTTAAGTATAAAAATAATTTATTATTTATAATACAGACTAATATTTGAATTAAATAAAAAAATAATATCGGTAAATTGTTATGATTTCGATAGCAAGGAATTAATATAATATTTAATTCAAAAACCTTCAAAATTGATGTTCTAATAATATTGAACTTGCAACCGTTCACTAGTAAGTAAAATACAAAGAATATATATAGTGTATTTTGACTAGAAAAACTAGGAAGTGCTTTCATTTAAGATCATTATTATACTTACACAAAAAAAAAAAAAATAGAAAGAAATTTCAATAAGCTCTATAAATAGATATGATAATGATGGTGATGACGTTTATGTTGATGATTTAAATTTCTCAGCTTCCACGAGTAAATTCCAATTTCTGAACAACGTTCATGCTCAATATTTAGTTTCTTCAGATAATCATAAAAAAAGGTCAGACCCCTTATACATGCTATACGTATCCTTTTAAAATTTTAGGTTATGTCTAACATCCATCATTCAAACAGAAATAATGCTTCTATTTTTCCCAGTACTTTGTGTGATGGCGTGCAAGATATGTGGCCAATTACTTTAGAGTAGAACAGGTACTTCATGTACAGTAAAATATGTAAGTAAAACAAGTACTTTACGTACAGTCATATCGTAAGCTCTAAATATTATGCTCGAAATTGGTGGTTACAAATTTAGTATTTTTTTATGTTTTTTTATGTTCAGACTTAGAAAGTATATTTTAACTCAGACCATATTGTTTCTTAGTAAATATTATGTTATTTATTATGATTATATATATATATATATATATATATATATATATATATATATATATATATATATATATATATGATTCATACTTTAACAGAAGTGCAATTTATGTATCTTATCCATGTATATATAATATACATATATCTACTTCTTCATCCTCGCTTTCTCCAATAATTGTATGAAGCCAGATTCTCGCTTGGACCGATCTCTTACATTATATTTGAAATAACTTTTAAATAATTACAAAAGCTATCAAATTTTATTGTAAACATCATTCTAGATTAATTTTAAATAATATTTAAAATGATATTTTAATATTATATCTTATTATCACGAATAATATTTAAAAATAATAAATATCGTTTATAAATTAAGATCGAAATACATAAGAACATTTGAAAAACGCAAAATATTTTTTTTTAGTTTTTCTACAGCCACTTCTTGAGAACTCTTATTTGTGGAAACGGCCTTAAACCAGCTGTTCATTAATTACATGGTTTAGTGCGCATTTTTGTGTAAATGTTTAATGTAGTTGGAAATTCAAATTAAAAAAGTGTGGGTTGATGATATTTCCAAACTTATTCTCATAGTATACATAATTTCTGTCTAAAATATATAACAATACCATATTACCATAATGTCATGCATTCAATAGTATAGAAAATGAACGGAATATTTAAAGATATTAATGATGTATACAAATATTGTCATCGATTGATTACATAAGTACTGCTTTCATAATAATAACTGTATTGTACACCAATCTACGCGCGAGGAAAGCCATTAAGTGTATTCGAAACCCGTAACTGTTTAAAGACCCAACTTGGTGACATTATCATGAAAAACGATTACGACATATATTAGAATATTAGAAAACATGGTCTCAGCGTAACACCATCTGCAAGGAGCATTTTAGTTTGTCATTCATAAAGTTGTTGGGGGACTATAAATTATAATTCTAAATTACCATGGTTAGTAGGTTAAGCGTCGAAACTTAGTTTGGTTTTATCCTTAAATGTATGTATACGAGTATAATGTATAGGTAAACAGCGTTTTTTAAGAATAAAAAAATGGACCAGTAAAAAGAACCGGTGAATTAAAATACAAATTATATTTTAAAGACAATATAAAAACACATTCTTGGTAAATGTTACTTTCTTTGAGTTTTGATGACTTTGTTTATTAACAAGCGTTTTTCGTCAACATGAGTTTCATTTGATCTAAATACAATTATAGTTAACATAAATTATTTTATTTTTTCATATCCACCGTTTTTCATAAAATTAGGCAAAGAAAACCATACACGCCACATGATTTTGTTATTATAAATACATAATTTGATTTAACAGATATGCATCGTAGGTGTAGTGTATATAATTCAAGTCTGTAAATGCATGTATCAATTTGAAATTTAACGAGTTTCAATTATTGTGGTTAATTAATAGTTATGAGTAGTATACCACATTAAAGTTTTGGTAATTCGAAACCCATTCATAGTACCTCATCATAGTGGCTACAATTTCTATAAATATGTGTTACGTGTGATTTTTCACGAGGATATTGCTGACAGCTCAGAGTACTATTTTAAACGTTTTGATTTAGAAATCTGATGAAAATAATTGGATGATGTTGTGCACTTACTTCGCTATTAATCGTCCTGTATGAGTTTAACAATATTTTAAATTGAAACACATTGCCAACGCACTTCAACGCGCTAAACATAACTTGTGTCAGTAGCATTATTATTGATTTGTTTAATTTTTAATATGCAATACAAATAAAAAAAATATTAAAATACAATAATTATATTTTATGTTTTAACTGTATCGTAATAGCAATAAATAGAATTCATATTTGTATATATTTACAACACAAAAATACTTTAATATAACCTTATATACTATTGTAAACTTCTATTTGTATGTTTTAAATGTTTAGAACAAGATTAGAACTACACTGAAATCAAGTGATTTTCAGGTCTTTGACTATTCAAATTCTGTTCAAATGCATTGCAGCAAGTATACACAATATAATAATAAGGTTAAGGCCATCAATCTTAAACTCTATAACAAAGTGTGTGTATTGGTGTTGGGGTGGTGCGTAGGTAACGAGCTCATTGAGTAATTCGGCACTTGTAGGATTCCTTCGAAGAGGTTCTAATTAAAATTGGGTTACAAACACCGGTGTATTAAAGTCACGTTATACGTGTTCATTTTTTATTATCCGAAATGTATAGAAAAAAACGATTTATCTCGAAACACCGAGATAATTTATTCGCTATTGCACTGCAGATGGTAGAGAAAATCAACATTTCAAATTCGTTTGATGCGAATAACGGTTCATTATTAACCAAGCGTGTGTACCGTTTTTCGTATTTTATTGTACCTGTATACATGTTGTATGTTTTTCCAAAAGAAAATATTTGACTTGTGTTGTGTACTTATAAGACAACAAAATATTAAATATAAGAAATTGCCGTTAATCATCAATATTTGAACAAGACATCAAAGTAAAGGTAAATTAAATTATATTAGTTGTATCAGTTACTTACTAAGAGATGAATACACATTATTATTCATTATTACCGAAAAGAGAAAATAAAAGTAACGGTTCATTAGCAATCTTATGGAATCAATTTCCGCTGATCAAGGATTTTAAAAATTGAGTTCTAAAATCAAAAAGCAATCCAACAAAAACTATAATAACATTATTGAAACAATTGTTGAATATTTGAACAGTCTCATTTGGTGCAAATACGGAATTCGTGTTGTATATAGGTACCTTCAAAGTAAATTTAATTGATTATACTTTGCCAAATCGGAATAATAACATATATCACCATCACAATGATGATATGATAATACTGTAATCATTTTTTTTTTAGTTATAACCACTATTATAAAAACATGGTTTATATAAGCTACATAATATAATATTATCGAGTTCCTACGGTTATTACGTACATATTTTTATGACAAATCATCTCTCACGTATTTTTAACTTTATTATTACGTAATTTATAATGCATTAAAATAAGTTTAAATAAAATTAAATAAGTATATTTGGATTCATTTAATATATCTTTTGTATTTCGTATTAGCAAACAATTCAATATCACTACAGTATTATATTTCGATCAAAATAAAAGTATATTGTTGAATTAAAAACAAATATCTGAAGGGGGAATAGTAACCAGAACTGACCATGAAGTAATAGAGAAATGTATTTATAGTTCGAAAACATTGTAATGCATACCGATATTAATTA
Organism: Sipha maydis; assembly: GCA_034509805.1. NCBI lineage: Eukaryota > Metazoa > Arthropoda > Insecta > Hemiptera > Aphididae > Sipha > Sipha maydis. The sequence goes on from JASXSY010000445.1 coordinate 20,911, forward strand.
TTTTAAAAAACAAACACTAACAGAGCAGAGGTGAGAATAATTAACACTGACATTTTCACGTTAAAAAGCAAATAATAAATATTTTGTGACAGTATATAACATATGTTATATACTGTCACAAAATATATAACCACAACAACAACGCGTGAACATGTTTAAAGTGTTCTTCAAACTCGATTTCGATGTCCGGCGTTAGGTGATATATGATTAATTAATTTTAAGACGTTTCGTAGTGCGGGGAAGACACCTAAAAATAACTAGTAAAATATTTACGTAGAAAAATCATCTGTCATCTGGTTATTCGTATGAAGAACGGACGATCCTGGATCGAGATTAATTGTCAACCAAATACTTGTTATAAACTATCGCGGACATTCGGGTTCCATGTATTACGTTGTATTTTGTGTCGAAAGTTAACGCCTTCGATCGAAACGGTTTCAAAAAGTCATGGGAATTTGACCGAGAACGGCGGCCGTATGTATGCGTATCGAATTTTCATATTAAATTTCCCGATGTCCTACATCTGCACCCTGCCTACCAGTACACCGAATTCGTATCCCCACCGTCGCAGTTCGATTACACTCAATCGTTCGAGTCGTTCCGCACACGCTCACTTGTACAGTGGTATTACGTTGAAATCTACAAGTTAAATAATATTATTATAATCTTAAGAACACAGCACTCGTCACGGTCCGCAAACACGAAAACCGCAATCGCATAATAACATCACCGATAACGGCGGTGTTCATAACGGTTCTTCGGACATGTAGACGCCATGCCTATTCGTCGTGATGTTTTTGCGCAGCAATTATTGTCGCATTACAAAAGTATAATATGACGATGAATTAATTTTCCGATCGCAAATTTTTCGAGGGTATCATGTGACCGATTTATACCTAAACGTGACGATTCGACGAGACAAATGATATCTCCCGCGAAAAAGTGCGACGGCGTTCGAAATGTTTTATTACGCGACGATTTACTGCACTGTATAAAACCTGCAGTGAGTGATAGCTAATATTTATTCTACATAGCATTAATTGACAATTCGTGACGTGAAAACTAATGTTTTAACGAAAAATTATGAATTTAAAATTTGTTGAGCCGAAATGTATTTAAAAAACAAATGGTTATCCTTTTGCGTTCAACACACACCATCACATGGATAGTTAAAATATAATGTTTATTATTTATATATTTTCTTTAAATGTACTATAGTTATTTATGTTTTTGTGATTTAAATTAAATAATGTTTATCACTGGACATTGTTTCACACCAACATCGTTATATTTTTTTAATTTTTTTTCTACATTCTTTAGGATTTTTTTTAATTTTATCCTGTAGTTGTTGAACAAGAAAAATATAAATGAGTAGTAAATCATTTTTGTCACTAGTTTCCAAATTTTATTTCACGTGATAGCCGAATATATTATGTTTATCAAATATCAATAGATTTAATACACGTGTACCAAAAAAAAGCTGTATAATATAGTGTTGATAATATTGTATTTGATAATGATTTTAAACCAATTTATTCTTTGCAAATTATCTAATATGTCCCTTAATAAAAACCATATAAATTGTCCAATGAAAATTTAAAACTTATATTTTAGTGTTTGTAAAAATAAAAACCACACGAATCAATATTTTGCTTTAGAAAATAACGAAAACATAATTTCATTTTTAAGCGCGAAGAATATATCAAATTGAAACGTGAAGTTCCCCGTGTTTGATATTCGATAACACCCTAACAGTAATAATGATTTCAATGGTAACGCATTATACACCTCGACTTCGTATTCAATGAGTACCGTTAACGTTTAATCGATCAACCACGTGTGAAACCGCGTTCAAGATCGACACACCGCAGCGTAAACGTAAATTGTAATGGGACTGACTAACAATTTCCCCCCCCCCCCCCCGGTTAATCCCGCAAAATCGGTTTCGTCGCCAATTCGTTTCGAAACGTAAAAATTTCGAAAGGACGATTTACGTCTAGTTCAGTACTAAAGTTGTTCCTGTCCGCGATCTACTTTTTCGATTCACCCGAAAAAGCTAAAAGCGTAAGAGCCGTCGGAACTTTTTGTTTCCGTTCCTCGCGATCGACGGGAGACCGGCGTCCTTTGTCGCGACAACGAACGCAAACCAAAACGCAGGGATTACCGACCGGTGCCGCAACTAACTACTCGAGGCCCGTGTCGTCGTTGCGCATTTCAGGCGCCATTATACGGTCTGAGACCCGGGGCCCGCGTGCGATGCACACTCTGCACACCGGGTGGTCTGCGGCGCTGGCCTGGACCCGGGGTGTGGTAAGTGAACACGGTTCCCCGTCGGACACGATATGGTCGCGGGACCGCGTCGAACACGTGATGACGGGACCGAGCACCGTGACGTGCGTCTATTCGGCCGGCCCTCGAGATCCGGGCCGCCGATCCGCGCGCGACGCCATCCCGCGCTTCCGGGCACGCCGAGCGGAACGCGATTATCGCCCGCACCGCACCGGGCCGCGATCGTCGTCGCTAATCGAACGCGTTTCCCGGGGCCGCGCGCGGTCTCTCGTCGCCATCGCACACCGCCGGACGTGCAATACGGTCGCGGTGCGGGCGGGCAATACGTTATGGCAATTACATTACTGCGTCTTAAAGTGGCGGAAGTAAAAACGGTTCGGCCGCGTTGTTCGTCGAGTATTTATGCGGTTGTTCCGGTAATGCGAATTAACGACCGTTGCCGTTGTTAATTACACGCAGTTTTCCGTCCGCCGCCGCCGCCGCACCCGTACCCGTCCTGTTGGCCGCGCCCCTCGACCGCTCGCCGCCACCGCCGAAGTCGTTCGATCGTAATTAATAGTAACCGACGGCGGCGGCGGTCGTAAGTTCAACTCTTTCCAGCGAAAGCGGACCAAAGTCGCGACGACAGTGGGGTACGTAAGACTAACGCCGCGCGGCGAAGGTGAGACCGGGGTCTCGGGGGCAGTTGAAAACGATGAATAAAAATTATTAATTACGGGGTGACCGTCCCGTCGTGGCTCGTCCGACCCGTTTAAACGAACTTAAAATCGCATCGAACGTGAAACGCATTGGTGCACGTTTCGTTTACGTTTGTTGTGCGTTACCCCGCGGACGAGAACGCGCGTCGTTTACCATTTATCCGTTATCGTTCCGTCGGTGCTGGGGTGACCGATCACCGACACTCACGATTGACGTTCTTGTTCGCACTTTTCACCAGTTTCGTGTTATTTTAAGTAATCATTATTGTCCTATTCTTTGACGACCCAAGAGTTTTTTACTCATTTGCACGAATTTCCCACACTGTATTTCTTACCCGAAGAAGAAACGAATATTTTTTTTTTTTTTTTTAAATGCAACCGATTATGGATTTCAACACATGTTGTAACATGTAATTCCGAACAATGTTCTATTCTGTATTTAACGAAAATTTATACGTTCGTCATAATTCAAGTTGATTTTAGGTGTCGTATGACCGATTCGTTGTAAATTGAAAAAAATAATTAATACTTATTTTAAAAATTTTTAAAAGAAACAAAACAACACGAAAATACGCATAATAAAAACAGAAAATGTTTTGTACGTTTGACTATTTCGAGTGTCAATTATTTCTAAATTTTACATAAGCCATATTTTACAGTATATTATTATGTTATTAGATGATTTTGGCAGTAAGCTACCACCCACGATTATTCTTTATTATTATTATTATTATTATTTTTTTTTTTTATAAACTTTTTTTATTAAAAAATTCAGCCCAACAATTACAGATAACAATTAGCACTCAAGTGAGTTTAGAATTAACGAGTGTAATTATAATATATACTCATAGTTTCATTGCATCATATAGAACAATTTAAAACAGTATTTTAAGTGTAATTATATTATAAAATTATAAGTAGGTATATGATGAGATAAGGTGAAAACAATTTTGATTTTATAAGCATGGAAAATCGAAACATAATAAATGTTTATGAAATAATTTTTTTTTATTAAATATGGCAGTGAGAAAGTAATTTCAATAAGAAATCGGAAAATACATTTAAATCTTTAATTAAATTTCGTGAAATGCTCTTGAATTAAATATTAGAAATAGCAGAAGGTTTATTAAACACATAATTTATAATTTTCTTTGAAAAATCAGTAAAACAATTTATTACGCTAAAAATTATTGATATTTTTTTTAATTTTCACCTTCTCTGGAAATGAATTGTTAAAAAAATCTTTAATATCAACCATATTAAATTGTTTTCATAGCTATTTACATGCTTACAGTTATTCTAGCACCATTAATTAAACATTAATATTAAATATATGCGTAAATTTAGTAACCAATTATAGTAAACCGATCGTAAACATGAATTTGAAATTTGTCACTCAAATGGACTTTGGAAAAAACGTTTTGGCATCTGGATTCATCGACTCAGTTTATTTAAACCCATTCTGAAACCAAGTAATAATTACAAATTTGTAGATCATGGTGTTTCCGAGAAACTCGTTAGCTCTACGGTACCAAGGTGACTAGTCATTATTCATTAGTTTTATGGCTTTAAAATCACAGATATATAAAAACACTAGATAGCTGGCTTGGAAACGATTTTTAAGTCAATGAAATAGCCAAAATTGTCTTATCTGAAAGGTGAATGTTTACATTTTCACAATACCGATCATGATATCATTGTTATTAATTAACCATATGAATTATTCTGGCTTTCTATATTTATAATTTGTGTAATTTACATTAGTCTGAAATTCATATTACTAACTTATGATTTATTCAACAATAATATAAATTATTAATAAGCATCTACCTAATTCACAAAGTACCAATTTATCAACTAAATATTACATTTATTAAAATTTAATTATTTAATTATTTTTAAATTATTTAAAAACCAATTATTAGTATAGTCAACAATTTTAATTAAATATATTATTTTTGGAATACTATATTCCTAATTTATTTACATTATTCAAAGTAAGATATAATGAAACAAATATTTTTAATATTTAAGTATAGATAAAAAAATTCAAATATTCAAACAATCAATGTAATGCAATATATTTATTAATATTTGTAGTTTATAAATAAATAAATATATATATATATTAGGGTGTCCTTTTTTTTTTTTTTTTGCATTTATGTTAGTCCCACCTACTTAATTTGTATACGTGTATAATAAAACAAACTACAAAAAGTTTCAAGTCAATCTATTAAGGTTAACTCGTGCCGATTTGAATTTGAAATTTGAGTATATTAATTCATTCGTAATTTAATGATATATTTTACATTTTTATATATATTTTACAATTAGGAAAATTAAAATTTATTACATAATATGTATTAAATAAAATATAATTGTCTATAAATTATGTTCTTACAAACTTCTTCTTATATTTTATAATTTACAAGATATATTGACTTAAATGAATGAAAGTATTATTTTCTCAAAATTATATTATACATTTTTATAAATACACATCGCACACAGTTATAAATATTATCTAATTATTTGAAATTACAAACATCATGCAGTTAAATATTATCATATTTTTCTAGATAAAAACGAGTCCACGAGTCTAATAGATTTGTATTAATAATATCGTGTAATCGTTTTAATTACGGTACGTAATACGTTTTGTTTTTTTGCTTTATTTTAGCAAATATGTATAGAAAATTACAAGCTAATGACCTATTTTATACCTAAGAATATTCAATTTTTTCTCGATTTGGTATTAATACAGACTCTTTAATGATGATCCGAACACATGGAACACTTTAAAATAAATTATTTACACAGGAAAGAAATTGTATGATCGCTAAATGTAGTAAATGATAGTGCGGAAACATCAGTTAAATTTATTGAAGATTTTCACGGAAGTTTAACCAAAGACGGTAAGAAGTCTGAATTGTTATACCAATGTATCCAAGAACACAGAAAAATATATCCCGATTGTAAAAAAGAAAACATTAAAAAAACTTTTTTAATTAATAAAAATTCATAGTACCTAAAATTTTAAGAAAATAGTACTTTCATTCACTAAAATCAATATTTCTTGCAAATTATAAAAAATAAGAAGAAGAATTTTTTTTTTTTTTTTTTTTTTTTTTTTTTATTTGAAATATACAATCTGTACGATTTGCACAATAAGCATATGTGAGCAGTGTAACAATAGAAATATAAATATTTCAGACGAGAAATTCGTGATTAAAGGAGCCACCCATTAGTGACACTTTGGCTGATGTAAATAGTGCATTGGTATGCTAATAGTTAAATTGATAATTTATTTGAGAAGGTCACGACACCATGTTCTTTTCAACCTGCGTTGGGGATTACCAGGTAGAGTTTTAATGGACAGATCTTTTATTAGTGGATTGTAGTGATTCGAAAGTTTGAGGTGAAATTTATTGTAGAAATTTTTGGCTTCTTCGTTAATTGTTTTTATATGAAGGTCGTTATGGAGTATATGATTTGAAACGAAATATGGGGCATTTGTAATTTTGCGGAGTGTCATATTTTGGAATGTTTGGATTTTGTTGGTGTTTGATTTTTTAGCTGCTCCCCAGAGTTGGAGTCCGTAAGTCCAAATAGGTTTTAAAAGAGATTTATATACTGTTATTTTTGTTTTTAAATTTGTAAATTGATTTGAATAAAGTGATTTGAGTATACGGGAGCGTGAATTTAGTAACAGTCTTTTAATTTTTATGTGATTGTTCCATGTTAAGCGTTTGTCGAGATGAAGACCTAGATATTTGACCGTGTCAGATGTAGGGATTTGAGTATTATTTATTGAAACGTTAGGGCATTGTCCTAGTTTTAATGTGAAGGTAATGTGGACTGATTTGGTACTATTTATTTTAACCCTCCATTTTTTGTACCAGTCCGCCATTAGATCCAGATGGGATTGAAGAGTGGCTGAAGCTATATATGGGTTTTCATGCATTGACATAATGGCTTTGTCGTCTGCATAATCCGCTACAAGAGTATCAGCTAGCGTGGGTTGATCGGAAACGAAAATATTAAATAATATAGGGGATAAGATACCACCTTGTGGTACTCCTGCATTAATTGTTGCGATATTTGAGAAGGCTGTGCCGAAGCGAATTTGAAAATGGCGATTGTCAAGATAGGATTTAATTAGTAGAAAAAGTGCTGAGGGTAGACATTTCCGGAGTTTAAATAATAAACCTTGGTGCCAGACCCTGTCAAATGCTTGAGACATATCAAGAAAAACACTTGTGCAGTATTGTTTCTTTTCTAACGAGGAGGAGATGGTATCGACCACTCTATGAACTTGGTGAATTGTACTATGCTTGCATCGGAAACCAAATTGTGAGTGAGGAAGAACATTATTGAGGGTGATGTGTGAGGATAGTCGTTTAAGGATGAGTTTTTCGCAGATTTTAGAGAAAAAGGGCAAAAGGCTAATTGGTCTGAATGATGCAGGGTCGTCAGGTGGCTTACCGGGTTTAGTGAACATGATTATGTGGGAAAATTTCCATAAAATTGGAAAGTAGGCAAGAAGAAGAATTTAAGAACATAATTTGTAGACAATTTTATTTTATTTAAGATATATTATATAACAAGTTTTAATTTTCTTAATTGTAAATGAGATATATATAAAAATGTAAAATATATCATTAAATTAAAAATTAATTTATATACTCAAATTTTAAATTCAAGTCGGCACGGGTTAACCTTAATAGATTGACTTGAAACTTTTTGTAGTTCGTTTTTTTATACATGTAAAAATTAAGTGGGTGAGACTAACAAAAAAAAAAAAAATATAGGACACCCTAATATACATACATATATGTATATAAAGACATTTTTAACAATTAAAACCAGATTTATAATCATAACAATGTAGTATAATTATAGTTATTAAATAAAGGAAACAAAACTGCTATAATACCTAGATTAATAATAATAAACTAAAAATTAAAATATGATTTACTTATACATTTTATTTTAAACAATTTTCAAAAAGATACGAAAAACAATGAATACCACTATTTACATTTTTTTTACTGTTGCACTACCAAACACAGCAAAAATACACCATTTTATATAAAGGATAAGCTGCCTGTGGCAGCAATATTAGTTTTACTTTATTATGTTTTAATATTATGTTACATGAACTCAAATAAACCGAGTTCAAACATGTATTTATTGGAAAGCTATAAATTTATTTATTATGCAAGTTTATCTACATTATATTTCTCGTCTGTTGTAATAAATTATATTATTAATATTATTAATATTATTATTATTTTTATAATTATTATTATTATTATTATCATTATCATTATTATTATTGTTATTATTATTATTATTATTATTATTATTATTATTATTATTACTATTATAATTATTAATATTATTAAATTAACTACAATATATAATTTATGATTATAATTATACTTTTAATTCTATATGTGCACAATGTATTATTATAATACATCTTTAATAATTGTTTTTTACCGCTATACTATTATTACGGTTTATCATTTTATCATAAAACGTATTTTGTAAACATTCACCTCTTAGAAAAGAGAATTTTGCCTTTTTTTTGCCATTTTTTCGGCTTCATAATTTTGTATTATAGAAATAAAGGTCGTCTATCTATTATTTTTATATATTTATGATTTTAATCTATACAATTTGTACAATTAGTAATATTTATAGTGTATAAATAGTGATAACGTGTATATATATATGTGTTTGTCAAAATATTTCGTACTCATATTCATGTAAACAGCGTATATGTGATGTGAAGTGTGGACTTTGTCGATGGTACATCATGTAATAGTGTTATAAAAATGTCTTGAATCATGGCAAACTGCGGTTTATAAAAAATTTGCGAAACCGCTCATTTAGGCAACTACGTTTTTGTTACATTCAACTTTTTAAAACCACTTTTTGTGTTTTGTATTTTAAGGTATTTACTTAATTTTTCCAAAAATATCACGGTACTCAGTTTGAACACCACTTGCACGTATCGAGTAATAACACCAATTTGTGTCACGTTGTCGAGGAAACACAACGGTCGAACGCTTATGCGGTCGCGGGTGTCACGGTGGATTTCGCGTGCCAACTGTTGCTCCGTTGCAAGTACCGACGGCAGCGATGGTAATCGACGGTCACGGACAAAGTGTTGGCCGGGCAGAGCAAAAAAACCACTTGTTTGAGCGGATTTTCGTCTTTTCCAACGTATTGTAATAATTCAAGGTATTTTATATATATTCATATACATATAATATGCGATCGTGATGCCGTTCATTATAGCCGTCAACGCCAGGAGGGCGCTTCGAATTTATTATCAAAACACGCAAAGTCCACCATTATATTGCAAATTAAATACATTTTTTATATTTATTTATATTTATTTATATATTTTGTATATTGTACATATTCTACTGGATATTTATATTTTTCATTTATGCCGATTCCTCCTTTTCACCTGCCCCCTCCATCCAAACACCCTGAACGCGAAAACCACTCGACGGCGATTCATCATCATCTGCGCCAGCGATATGATGCACGTCCACCACTACGGTATGGAAACGATCGAGATAATGTCGTTTCATTAACGGCCGGTGAAACATTAAATCAAAAGTTAATGATTTCGCCCGGACGTCGATCAATTTCGAAACGACCGTGTACATATGATGTAGTATAAATAAAAGTGACTGCGTTTGATCGACAATAACAATTTACCGTTGGATTTGTTTTATATTTTTTATAATAATTATTTATGACATGTAGACTTTTGTAGATTTTTCATACACAACGTGTCAATATTTTGTCTGAATCGTTATAGCATTATTTTTATGATATGTAATATATACCAGAACATTGTCTACATTAACAGCATAATACTCTATACATTATATTAGAGGGAAAGTTTGTGTTTCATTTTCAGCTGTGAGTTGAAAAAAAAATAAAAGGATATGATATAGGGGAGAGTGACGGTTGGTGATGGTAAATTGCTTTGAAATCAATTAACAATTTTAATTTCAAAAAATAATTTTGAGCGACAGAAGATGGATCTCTATCATAAGACAGTTGACATTGATATATTAATAGGTAGGTATTGAATAATTTGGTAATTATTCAAGCTAACTTTTACGAAAAAAAAAACTGTATATCATTAGCTTAACCATAAGACTTTAATTTCATCAATTTAATACCTACACTTAAAATCATAATTAAAATGGTAACGAATCATGGAAAACTAATAATGCAATAATTATCGTTTCATTCAGAATCTAAAATTTTCTGATGACTGTCATAATATATTATTATGAATACTCGGCACAAATATTACTAGTAAATATATTTGATGAATTTGAATGAACCGGTAAAAGTATCAGTTTCACATACTTCGATAATGTAATTCAATACCTTGAAGACAAAAGAGATATAAAAATTTTAAAATATATTGTAAGCCAAACCATTTAAACCACGCCTTAAATGATATATTGTATAATATACGAACTACTGTGTGACAAATAACGAAAGTTATTATATTTTTATTTTCTTTAATATACTTTTTTATGAAAAATTTAAAACATTATTACAATTAACGTTCAGTGTTGCAGATCATTTGAATTGTTGTAAATTTGATAAGCCATTTAAGTTTTAATATTTCGCAAATTATAGTTAATAGTCGGAATAATACATGTTGTTAATACGAAATTCTTTTATTAATTTTTATTTTAAATTTGTAATAGCAATCAAATTATGAAATATTGTGATTGAAACTTATTATTATAAATAATATTATTGTTAACTCGGCCGGGGGAAAATATTTCCGGTCAAACAAAATAAACATTGTACAGTATTTAAACTGTCCATGTTTTATTATAAAACGTTCAGTACTGTTTTGGTTTGATTTGTTAATAAATCTTGTATTGGAATATGTTATTAGAATAGATATGATACATTTATACTATGAGTTATGACATATACAGTTGCGGTAACATTATTAAACACCATAAATACAGTGGAATAAAATCGAAGATAGAGTAATTGACAGTTTTTCGAAACACGAAGAGTATAAAAAAAATCAATACCCAAAAGCAATTTATGAAATCGGAAAATACCAACAAGCCATGACGCAATTACAATCGGTATAATATATCTTAATGATAAATTAACTGAGGAACGCGTATTGTTAAAAACTGTTCTACGCTCCTACCATGGATACAGCTTAAGTTCATATCCGTGTTTGGAAATCGACTGTTATTGGTTCAAATTCAATAACCCTTACTCACGGGTAAATAAACCAATATAACTGATGTCAAAATATTATGTTCAGTCAATGAGTTAATCTTTTTATTTTAAATAATTCTCATACATCAGGACTCTGGTACGTACAGATTTTTGTACTAGGATTTACTTATTTCAGGCGTCCGAACCAATAAAACCATCAAAATCTCACGGAATTTTTTACACATCAATAAGCAATCGATATATATATATATATATATATTAATCGTAGTAAATTAATACCACATTGAACCGTTGAGTATTAAAAAATCGGAGGCCAACTTTTATATCTGATCCCTCTGCACTTCCCCGCTAAATAGTGTACAGTCGGAGATAAGACGACGAAATTGTATGAGGGACGTTTTATTGGCAAAGTAAATGCGACTTCCAGATAACGTTGTTCAACTAAAGTTCTCAAACTTAGTTAATTATACAGGACGGAGAGAATGAGTAAACTTATATAAGGAAAAAAACCAAATTAAATAAAATAATCCAAATCATTCGTAAGAAAGTCAGCCGGTGGGAATTGAATGACCATTGGAGATAAATATCTCTGTTTAAACCGGACCACCGGATCATTTATTGTTGTCGTTAATTCGCGGAATCCAATATAGCGATTAGAAACAACACGCATTTGTATTTATATCATACTTTAAGCCTATACATAATTGATTTTGGTCAAAGTAGATTGAAACAAATTAAAACTGACAAAAGTCGACAACTTGTCTCAAGTTAGAATTGTATAACATTAGCTTGGAGCTTATATATTTACTGTATTTTTATTCAGAGATAATATTTTATAAGTCGTGCTTAATTGTACAAAAAATAATAGTAATTATGTGTCTATTTAATTTTAACTGACATGTATTAATATCGATATACGTTAATTTTTGTTTTACTCAATCATACAATTTTGTTCAAATATGATTATATACAATACGATGAATCAAGTCATGACAAAAATTAAGGAGGTTCAGTTTTATTTATTGGTTTAAAGAAGAAACAAATTATTATTTTCTTTTCGGTCCACTGACCGCGGAGTTGTTCTATTTATATTTCAATATCGAAAAAGTATTCTTCCCTAAACCTCACACAACTGTTTATCGTTTTGGTCTTATCGAAGGTTATTGAGTGACTCGGAAAACCTTGTCCAACTATGTATAGAATAATATGTATATGAATAATGTATTGAAATAAATTGCAGTTTTTACGTAGAAGTTAATATTATGGAATTCGTTATAATCGTTAGACGAAGTATACACTATTGTTTGTACATACTCTAGTTTAATGAAACTATAACATAAAATGGAAAGCAGTTGACTAACATAAAAGTTTGTATGTAATAAAAACGAATAAGCATCATATATTTACATGAAAAATAAAAGATTGACTGCCACAACTTATTTAAAAAAAAATATATTTATTTTTAATTTTTAAAATATAAAATAATCCGAGTAATCCAATGTATGAAATTCACAAATATACTTCGGTGTCTGAAAAATGAATGTTACAATAATGTAATAAATAAACATATTTGGTATAATTGTTTAATCACGTATTAATTAAAGTAAATCGAGCGTTGAAAAATGTATGTATTAAGAAGGAGTATGGTATAGGCAATATTGCTACATAAATGTACTGAGAGTAATAAATTACATAATCATTTATTTGAAATTTCTCGTAACAGAATAGTCTCCGTACAAAGTTGTGGCTTGAAGTTTGTCCTTGTACGGCATTGTATGTCATGGTGTCCGAATGCGACTCACTCAGTTCAATACCGTAGACTATAATTATATTTGAAAAATGAATATAATAAATAATTTTTTTTTTTTTACGCGTACAATAGAAATAATAGCAACTTGTAATTGTCGCCCATTACGGTTAGCATGCCTCCACGTTTCTAAACAACGTTTGATGTTTAAATTTATAATTCGTTTAATGCATAAAGTTTGATTATAATCCATGGACGCATATAAATAACAAGTCGCTGTGGTTAATTAAAATTTATGATACACTAAAATATTCGAAGAATACCGCTGTATGCGATCGTTGAGGATCCTGAAGGAAATAACCAAATTTAATAACTATCGCACGAATGAGTAAATAAATCTATCGATTGCTTTATTTATTTAAAACCTTTACAATTTTGGTTCAATTTTTTCTTTTTCTTTTCATTCTTTAAACACTATTATAAAACAATATTAAATTGTTACTTTAAATATAATGATAGTTGTGTATCTGCAAATGTAATATAACATTCGCAATAAATGAAATAGGATAAATATGGGATACACATGAATGGGAAAGGATCACGGTTTTATTGTTTTTACATAAAACGGAAAAAAATAAAAAATGATGCATATCCAATAACACAAGGAATGTACTGGGTCAAAGTTGTTTGTTTAATATGCCGAGAGAATATGTTTATAGTCGTATCCACACATACTTTTGAGTTTAAAACTTGGAAAGAGCTGCCATTGCATTTTTTTTTCCACCATCTCCAAATACAGTGCGTTCCACAATGTTGCCGTCGAGTAGAATACAATTTTCTTCATTAGTCAATACGACGCATTCTCCGAATACACATAACCCTTCGTATGCACACGCGTACGTATATATGATTATGCGTTCATTACTCAAACAGCAAAGCCAAATACGAGTGGCATCATCTGGTACTTAACTGAACGTTCGAGTGAAAAACGATTGGTTGACGCCGCATGTCATGTTTTGTTTTGACGAGATCTTAAAGCAATTGTGTGGTAAAAAATTAAACATGCGAATGGTTTTCGGTCAAAAAAAAAAAAAAATGTGATAAAAAAAAACCTCTATTCAAGATAACCCAATAGTACATTATTTTTCGTTATTCACTAAATCGTTTTGATATCGAAAGAGATTCCTATACGCTAATTTTTGTCGTATGATAGATGTTTCAAAAAGTAAATTGCTCTTATATTTTAAAAACATTTAGGAAGAAAAGAAAACTATTTTTTTGTTTTATCAAGCAATCAAAACAAAATTCATTATAATTGATTATGTAATATACGTATTTTTTTTAATTCGGTTGTGTACCTATATTGCCTATATAACACGCTGAGTAAATAATTAGTGAACAAGTGTGCCAGTCATTAATTTGTTGATAAAACAAAATAAATACAATAAAACAAGAAGGTGCATGACATTCGACTTGTTTTCACATACTTTATTCACTATTACGAGATTACGGATACACTGTTTGTCGTAGTTACACATTAATTTGTTCAGTATACTATTTTCAAGTGCACAGATTACATCGATATTAAATTATAAAATATCTATTTCATATTATGTTCTAAAATAAAATAATTAAAATTATAATCTTTCATATATTATAATAATTTAAGATCTTTTTTTGTTTGTTTTAATTTAAAAATTTGGAACGGACCACATTGAATACCTCCGTGGGTCACACATGGGGCCAGCGGGCCATGGATTGGACAAAACTAGTATAGAGGTCAATAATTTATTTTTATTAATCGAATAATCAGATGGGTAGTATACTGCTGATATTTTTTCAGAAATGTTATCTACGAAATTCATATAGATTAAAAAAAATTTTAATTTATTTTTTAAAAGTATTATAACAAAACATTCTGTTAGATTCATATTGTAATTAGAAATGTAGATAATATGATAACATTTAAATACAAATAACATTTTTTTTTCTATTTACTATGTATTTAACGAGAACATACGGACTTTTATCCTAAAAGATTATATTTTATTCCCAATCATCTTCTTCATCAACGACATTTTCCGATAGAACTTTGTATTGGACTAAATAAGTGTTTAACGGATTATTTTATTAATTTGTATTCACGATTAGCGTTTATATAATTTTTATCAAATTAATTGTATTGCAAACTCTTAATCTCGACTTGGATTTCAGGATTAAAAAAGTCCTCTCAGATTTTTCAACTTATGAACTTCGGTTTCAATTGAAACAATTTAATTCTTAGAATATTAGAGTCCAATGATCTTCGGAAACTAAATATTTTGTCTATATTTATATCAAAAAAATACGGATTTTAATGAAAAATAACATTGATAACTTTAACAATTTTGTAATATTAAGCGAAGAATAATTTATCTCAACTATTCGCATGTCGAGTAACAAGGATAAACTGTGAATAACTAAAAACATGTTTTTAATTACTTGTTATGACAAGTATATACAGATGTATTAAAAATCTTTTAACATTAAAATGTTTCACTCGGACCATGAAGCCATCGGGAAATTAAATTCAAATCCATATTATTTATTATATTGGTTTTTCCTTATTTTTTCAGTGTCTCGTTAATTAAAATTATATTTAAATTCAACCAAACCTAATGGAATAATAAATGATTATGATTAAAAGATATTGTATCTATATTATTTAAATAATTTTTTGCTTTAAAAAATTAATGAATATTATGCTTTATAAAAACAAAAGAATAAGAAAACTATATATATTATTTTTCATAAATAATTTTTTTATTCTTATTATTTTTTACAATAGTTTTAGTTATTTTCATTTTTGCAAATTCTTAAATGTTTCTTTAAACAATACGATATTTGAATTCACATACTTATTTTTAATCTTCTTATAGTATACAGTGTTCCTTTTTGCAGCACAAACTTACTAATTAGTACCACGTGCACTTATATATAGTTTTAACCCATCGTTTATTTTGCACTACACGGAGTTCTTATCAATTAGAAAGGACTTTAATACGATAATATTGTATAAACAATAAATACTTTTCGGGAATGGTTTAGAATATTCTTAAATTTCATGGCTGGATTGTTGTAATTTCTTAAAATTATGCACTAATTTGATAATTGTTATAATACATTATCCGGTTAAATTTATATTTAAAGAAAATTTTACTTACAAATGCACCTTTTTTATTTAATAAATAAATGTTCTTGCAGCCAACGAAGTTATTCATTTTCTGAAATTGTATGATAACGACTAGTTTGGAATAAAAAATATCGAATCGTTTGGATGAAAATATATTCTTAAAATATTTGATGTTTTCTTAACAGTATATTTTTCGGAAAAAATATTGTTTTCATTCATTTGATTTGTTTTTTTTTTATATTGATAGGTACACACATATTAAGTTATATTATTTTAACAAAAACAACATACGATAAAAATTGCCGTACGGTAATGAAAGTATATTTATTTAATGTATGTTATTTCAACATCATATTAGAAATTTAAATTAATTATATACTTCATGTTCTTTTATTTATTTTCTAATAATAGTCAGTATAAACCATTGTTATTTTTTATTCTATTTTTTCACTTATAAAACTTATCAAAGACGGATGAAGTACATTATTTTTAATGCAATTGGAGGTAGGACTGTGTAGGAATGTTTTGAAATTAGAGTTAATTCTTTATAAGCGGTGAAAAATATTGTTCTTCTCATCGTTTATAATTTCATGTACAAAAAGTTCATAATAAAGTGTTACACAAACATCTATACGATAACTAAGATAAAATCTTTAATTCATACGTGGTCTTATGTCTGATACATGAATGTTGCACATTTTTGTTGCATTTATTCAATAGAAATTCAAAATGTTTCTAGAAGTGATCCAGGGAAGTCCCGCAGTATTGGGCGGAGTGTAGTTGTTTTAATGATCACTAACGATCTGAATTGAATGGCAAATGATTATAATGGACAACAATGAGCTTATATAAGCGGAACATACATTTTAAACGGTGTGAAACTAGTTTGATAAAATTGCAATAAATTTGATATTACATTAATTTAATTATGTTGTACCAATGAAAACGGCACTCATATTCTCTGTAACGGCTTTGGCTTTGGTTAAATAAATATAATTCCAATAGAAATTCAAGTACATCAAACCACGTGATGTGTACATATATTTTTCGTCTAAGGACATTTGAATGTAATTTATCGTTGCAATTAATGATGTTCGAGTAAACGCCCCAAAGAATGGAAAATGAAACAACACAAACGTCATTGGACTCTGAAATATTCGTTAAAATTTTATTCAGCCATTTCGGCTAAAGTCTTTAATGTTCAAAAATCTATGACTGCATTAAAAATATTTATTCCCTTACGCGGCAGAATTTTCCTCTAGAAGTGTACAAACACAAACGATAAAAAGATAATATACGATCTCTGATTGTTTTCGTGTAGCACTTTATCTACTATACGCGTATACTGTATAAATGCGTATACAGTAGTAGTGGATCAATCACTACCGTTACGACACATGGTCATTAAAATCCGCTTGAATCACATTGCTTGTGACTTTTCAGCTCTATGTGAAACATGCTAAGACATATAATAAAGTTAGAATGTACATGATGTAACGAGCCGGACTTTGAATAAAAGACGCGATCGCACGCACTGAATGCTTTTGACTAGAACGGAGTCGGTGTAAATTAAGTGGAACGTGTTTGTGTTTCTGGGTAGAATGGAATCTGGGGTAGAATTGAATAACTATTAAAAAAAAACTCTGAAATGTAGAGAACGTTTCATAAATGCAATTACATTTTTTTTTAAAAAACGAAAAATTTGGTACAACAATATTTTTAACCGTCAAAAATGTTTCCGAAATCTTCTATAAATGTATGTAATATCAAGATTTAAAAATTAAACTTTTATTTTTACATATTTTTCAGAATAGTACATTAGAAATTTCAAACTGCAACTTTGCAGTTAAAGAAACACTGGTCGTATGTGATGTATACTTTAAAAATATAACTTTTTGATTTGCCCAAAAATTACTAAAGTTTTATTTTTGTTTCTAATTTTTAAAATATTTACTATTATTATCTAATTTGTATTGTATCTAATACAGCTCTTTAATTTTTAAATTTAAATTTTTTTTAAAGTAAAACGTATTTATAATAATATGATAAAGTTGATTTGACTGATCTATTTTGATGATCACAAAATAATGTATTTATAATTATATTTCACATTATAATACGATAAATTATTAAATAATATCTTATATATTAAGTATAATTTCAGTGTAGGTATTCAATATTGAATATAAATCAATGTCGGCATTTACTTAGTACGTGATCTACAAACGATGATAGGCGTGGATGAAAAAGTAGGTGGGGACATTGACCAAAAATCGAAATAGTGCCAAATGGACAGTTTTAGAAATATCACAAGGCCTCTCACTACGAAAGCAGAGGATTAAAAATATATTTAGAAACGCTCGACCTCCAATCGGTTGGACGTAATTACGCCGATGACGCGTTGGTTTTAAGGATGCTCTACCGCACGTGTGCGCAGCGTGAGTTTTAAGACGACGGGAAGCCAGAGTAGTTTGCCGCGGAAACTTATATACATATACAAACTCGTACAAGGGACGGTTTTGGCAAGGACAAATAATTTAATACGTGATGTTTGACCAATGCAATCTAAGCTTATTATACGTCCGAGTTAGTATATAGTTCCGTGGATATTGCTCGAGATGTCGGTGGTGTGTAAACACGTCGATGGAAGTGCGACCGGACGCGGAGGGTGGTTAAGTTATACCGGACTAAAGGGACTGCCCTGTAATAGTATAATGTATTGCAGTCGTGACCCACGACACGCGATGATAAACATTTCAATTTTCGGTGACAATCTTCCATATTCCCTCAGCCTGTATGTATGTCTCTCTCTCTCTCTCTCTCTTCAGCCGCCACGTCGTATAAATTCATCGCGGTTCAGCATAAATGAAAGCTTATAGCGACGCGATAAAAGCGACGCGATACCCGTTCTCCGATTAACATTAGCATAGCCGTCCGTTACGATTTCTGACATGTTGGCCGACGATGTACGACCACGACGATGGCGATAATAGTAATGACACGCGGTTCGTGGTCATATAACATATTACCGGTACATCTACTATCATATTATTATACACACGTATATATCTAAATGTACAATGTTATACGAAACCGCACACGGTACGATATTTCGTCGAACGAGTTACTGTTTTGCAAATATATATATATATATATGTGTGTGTGTGTGTGTGTGTGTGTGTGTGCGTGTGTCTGTGTGTACCCGTTTCAACTAGAAATCGTCAAACGTTATGTTCGATATCATGGCAAAGACGACGCGTGCAGGCCTCGAGGTCCCGAAACAAATCGACTGTGCAAGTTTATTATAATAATATATTGTATAATAATACGCTCTACTCGGAAATGGAAATTGAATCGATATCGTACGTCCCCTTTAGTGAGACGTGTAGAAGAGCTATGCAGAACGTGTGCGAGTCGACCATTCGTTTCCGCGACCGAAGGTTTATACACAACGTCATACTGTATTTACACTTATCATCATTATTATTATTATTATTGTTTGTATTATTGTGAAATGATTGCGGTGAATAAAAAATCTCAACTGTAAAATTATTACAGCTGAAGTGTTATTATACATGTTGATAAACAATGTCACGTGCATTTTTTTTCACATCGGTTAACGCATAAGCTCTCATTTATTTACTTCTTACATTTCAGCACTATAAGTCCATCCACAGCTCATTTTTTATGCGAGAAGATTTAAATACAATTAAACTCTCATTTTGGTGATGCTATACATCGTGTGTTTCAGCCACTCTACTTTGGTGATCATTCATTTTCATTGATTTTCATTAAATCATTCATTCTGACCGAATTGAAAATATTTTTTTTTATGAAGGATCCGACAGCCGTCTCCTAATGGTGTCTTTAGATTAAATGTAAATGTTTATCACAAAAATAATCGTTTAAAAAAATATATTTTACGCAATTCTTATTTGCCCCAAACATATGTGTGCGATCTCGCTGCTTTTATTTCATTTTTCTCTGTATTCAATAAATTATTACTTTTTGTTGTACATTACATGTTATCTTATTTCAAGTTATAAATAGTTAAAAGATATTTTTTTATTGCATAGTTCTCAGAGCTAGTGGTTTAAAAAAACTATATTAAAAGATAAAAATACAAAATTTTTAAACTAATTTATTTAACAGTACAATCCCAATGTCTATGCCTAAAATGGCATTCATAATATTTATCATCGCATAAGTTCAATAATTTAATTTATAATTATACTCGTATTATTGTTAGCAATCAGTAGTTGAGTCTTTTAAATCCCTTTTCAATCTAGTTAGGTTATAGTATTTTAAAGTAGTAAACTAGTTGGGTCCCATGATATTACATGTAGGATTAAAAATCTTTGATTTTTAATCGTTTTGGTAAAAGATTTAAAATGTTTATTTTTTTAAATAAAATTGAATTTATAATGTATAGTATGTTATTATTAATTGAAAATTATAACAATGGTATATAGTGAAAACATTAAATTAATTAATTAAAAATTAAAAATTAAAAAAATCGCACAACTATTAAAAATGTAAACAATAGAGCTTTTAAATTTAAATCTGTTAATTTTACTCGTTAACTTTTCATCATGTTTTCACTGAAAATTACATTAGATTATTCCATTTCCACAGTAAACGGATACAACCCAATTAAAACTGAAGTGATAATGCCATAATGATGATGAGTGAATACTGAACTAAAATTTTTAAATAAATATATGTTAATTTTCTTAGTATATAAATAAATAAATAATTAAGTAAATAAATAAATAAATAAATATCTTATATCTATAAGTAAATAAAAAAATTTACCTATTGTTATATTTGTAAAGTATAAATACTTTAATTTTAATTTTATATTAATATACATTTGTATAATTACAATAGTATTTTAAAAATTTAACAATACTCCAGACTAAGTTTTTATTTATTTATTTCTATACATAAACTATTTGTTTATTTATAAAAATAAATAAAGTGATTTAAAATATAAATTACTCGTATATTAA
Organism: Sipha maydis; assembly: GCA_034509805.1. Taxonomy (NCBI): domain Eukaryota; kingdom Metazoa; phylum Arthropoda; class Insecta; order Hemiptera; family Aphididae; genus Sipha; species Sipha maydis. The sequence goes on from JASXSY010000445.1 coordinate 42,088, forward strand.
TTTAGTGTTAACCGTTTAATAATTTTTAATTTTAATTTAATTTTTTATTACTTTATTATTTATAACATTGTCAAGTACATCAAGAGTACATTCAAGTAATTTATAAGTTTTAGTCTGACCAAAGTAATATGTTATCGTTTTTTTAGTTAGGCCCAATTAGTATTTTATATTTATCATAAATATTTTCTGGGACCCAACTCAGAAACGCCCATTGTTGTGGTTGCAGCTTTTCCATAAGCTTTTTTATCAAGTTTTTAATTTGGAGAATGAAGTGCGTCCGTTGCGTGTGACATTATTTGTTTAGAACATTTTCAATGCTCCTCCCTCTCCTTTTTCGACAGAATCGGTCGATTACTTTCACTATTGAAGAGTATCGCACTTGCGAGGTACGAGCCGATACATTTTATCGGCCGAACTTGATAAGGTGTCCGTGCAACAATCACACTGCAATCATGTGCAATCGCCTATCCGTTATTAAACGATAATTTACCTGTGTGTACCGCCGACGACAATCGACCGGTTACTAATGAACCGCGATGTTCTCATCCGACGGTTTGATCGAATTATATTTTACATCAGCGCACCGATCGGCAATCGCTTTACTTTTAGTGCAGCTGCTGTTATTATAATATTGTTTTGCACGGATTAGATGGGTCGTATAATGCAACGGTGTTATTAAATATTCCAAACATTATCATACAATTACAAATGAATAATACGTCGGAGTACATTACTTTTCGATGAGCCTTTAAACGGTGTTCGGAATATAATTTAATTTTAAGCTCGACCAACATGCGATTTCTACTCATGAATTAACACAACTACTACATCAAGCGTAAGCCCGACAAAACGATACATTTTTCCTGTTTACATTTCCTCCCCGACGCTCAAGCTAATTTAGAAACAAATATATCGCGTGTTTAATACGTACACGTAGTTGTTCAATGCGCGTTGATAAACCGTATAACAATATTTACAGAACGCATACTCGTCCCGATATAACGGTGTGCACATGATTTGCACGATTTGCGATTACGGTATTATGATTGATAACACTATACAGCATAGAATTGTAATTTTGCCGATTCAAAAGTGCGCGTTGGATTTTCAGTTGTTTCTGACACCCTTGATTCGATCAGCGGCAACGGGGATAACTGCACGTGCCATTGAAAATATAAAAATCTATTGAATTATAGTACTTTATATCGTTGGTATTCAATTATTGTGTACTTATTCATATGAAAATAATGATTTGACTTATGCTTATTGAATAGCAAGAAAACTTGCTTCCGAACAAAGGACTTAGATGCCGTTCATAGTTCACGCACGAACACAATGAAAAATACCTATTGTCAATCGATGGACAAAGTGTACGTCTTAATCAATATAGTATTGCCGTAAGCCGTAAACGAATAGAAGCCGTGAAACAGCGAAAGCTTATCTTAAACGACAAAAACATATTGAGCGTCAAAATATAAAGCGACTGCCTAATTTCCTAAATGGAATCCTAAACTGCATGCGCACTAAAATATTTCGCGGGGCTTAAGCGCATCCAGTAGATTTTTTTTTTCTATTTTTCACCGGCACAGTCACACGACTGATCGTTGCTCGTTGTCAAATCAATAATTGATGATGATTTTTTTCCCACGTCTCCAAGAGAACCCTGCACCAGCCTATCGTTGTAGTGTTGCACCGCAAACGGATAAAAGAGTCTTGGCTCGATCGTCCGTTCGGACGTACCTGGCGCGGCCGCGTGTAATGCCCCGCCGACACCGTTTCGAAATAATTCCGCGCGTGTTACCAGCAGGTAACCCTCGTACGGGGATTATCGGACATTAGGGGGCGCACATTTGTGCAAAACATAAACTGCACGATGTGGTTAATTCGGACGATAATCCATAAATACTCATTAACCCGTTGAAACACCTTGCGTGAGCCCTTCCTCCGCAACTCCAACGCCCCGACCGCTCGTACATTATTGTTACTATTCCTCCGGAAACACATACGCACAAATACAGTACGCACACACACACGTTCACGTGAAAACTCCATCTATCTATCTCCATCCCTTTCTATCTCTTTCTCTCGCACACACGCGCATGCATGCCCACTTATGTACGTACAATACCAGTACGCAAAACTCGATAATTTGACTCGTGAAATACACACATACACGCTCCCGCTCACACACACACACACACACACACACATACACACATTAATATATACAATGACGATTTATAACCGTTACATTATCGGTGGAGGGAGTGGACGGTGGAAAATGTCCGTGTGCTATAATTCCGTTCGGCAAAACACACTCGCAATATATGCGTTTCGCACTCTGCTACTACCAAGAACAAAACGTTCGTTAAACTTGTGAAACCGCAACCGTTAGAGTCTATTACTCAGAAATGTGATAGTTAGCGTTCTGAGAAGATTACCATGCATAAAACACCTTGTTTCGTCAATACGTACACAACTATTTTCTTATTGTATAACTTTCAAAAATGTTATTGCGGCATAAACAATTTATTAAGATCATTATTATTTACTGCCAAAAAATTCAAAATTTATTTTGTAAGCTACTTCAGACCATTAATATTTTCATGTAAGACTTGGTCCACGTTAATAGAAAACTGTATGTATGTGAAAAAAATTTAAGAATCGTTAAGAGATGTATGTATATATGTAAAAATGGCTTTGGAGTCTAGAAATGTACTTAATAAAACTTAATAAAGAGGTGTGTTATGTGTAAAACACAACCTGTATAATATGTAAACGAATATGTAACGAGTGGTTAAGACATGTACGGAAAGTAAATAAGGGAAATGGATAATCTTTTGATTTGGAAAATAAACAATAAATGATCACTTGGTAAATCACGAACAGGTTGAAAGTCGCAGAAGAAAATGTTACCTTTGATATTATTCAATAGAAATGCAATAATAACTTGGATTTTAGATTGAAAAAAATAAAAAATCTAACTAGAAACAGCGTAAAACCATAATATATCTAAAACTGTTAAAAGAAAATATATGCAGAGAGAAAAAAATCAATTCGAATTCATACAATTATAACTCCAATGTATCTCCTGTCAAACCGGAGTAAGAGTTTCTATGTTTGTACTCGACAATTTACATATTTTGCTATGCTAGGTAATATTTAAATAGCAAAATAATTGCAAATATTAAATGCTTGATATTTTTTTCATAATAATGCAATGCAATAAGCGTATACAACACAAGTACACAAATTTTGTGTCAAATATACTCGTATATGTATAAAAATACAATTTTTATTTATTCAAAGCCAAAATGGTTAAAAATATTACATTTAAATTTAACATAAAAATGTATACATATTTTTAATATGTAGTGTTCTGTTCGAAATATTTCTATTAAAGCCAGTACCTGTATTTATCTAACAAATGTAGAGTCGTATATTTAAAGTTTTCTAATCAATAGGATGTTTAAATTGTAAACGCGTTTAACACTATTTTGTTAATTTTATTGAAAATTGTATAACACTTGAAACTTAAAACGTATTTATATACACTAACAGATTATAAATTTAAGTTTTTAAACATTTATTTCAAAGTTGAGATGACCATCGAACAACAAGTTAAAGCAACATTTTGATCAGCGAGACTTAATCGTATTAATCCTCTCCATTAATTATTATTGTACACGCATTTGGTTGGTTATGTTCACATTATATTGGTGAACACAATGGATTGCAAAGTATGGATTAATTACCACCAAGAACACAACACTGCATAGCATTTATATGAAATTCTCGGAAACTTGCGTGAAATATAATAATGATTCCGGAGTGTGGTTGAAATCTTAACAATTTAGATAGGTAAATGAATACATATACATATGCTTGAAATATGATACGTATGTACGTACACTCATATCGATTATTATGCGATCAACACTTTATTTTCTTTACATCACATGAGTATCGAATTACACGCGTGTATATTTTAATTCGTATACATACGTTTCACTTGGCTTCGACTTTTCAATTAATTTTTAATTAGTTAAGAGGCGTGTCTATCTCAAGTGTCCGTATATTTTAGCGTTTAGTTCGCACGTCCATACATTTTATTTCACCGACAACAGTGATAAGTTACTAACGCGAGTACGTGTATTACAGTAGTATTTGGATATTACGGTAAAATCTAAGACCGACCGGAATCCCAATTATACGTCATTGCACTTAGGAGGAATAAAACGGTCATAGTGGACCACTGTACTAGCAATGGTAAATCTAATCAAGCTTAATGACATTAGAAAAATCGCAGCAAAATATTTTGTTTATTTTCACAGTATGATATTCACGTGGGTTCCGAATGCTTTGTAACCAGGAATTTAACTGAAATGTACTCGTAAATGTTTTGAATAAAAAAAAAAAAAAAATGTAACATATATGTAATATCCAACTTCAAAATCAAACAAAATGTTGAACACTAAAAAAAGTAGAAGATTAAATATATATATTTATATAATTTTATAATAAATATAATATTGAAATAACAATATAATTTTGTTTCATTTATAGTTAAATTTTTACTTTTAAAGTATAAGATTTCCAGATTTATAGATAAAAGGTTTTAAGGTTTCGCTTTAATACGGGTTTGAGTTTCTATGACATTGGAAAATTTCTGGAGAATAAATTTGTAATCCAATCCTTGGTTATATTTATTTATTTTATCCTTATATTTTCTTACGATTAGGTGATTTCCAATCAATAATATAGTGAAAATGAAAACGATTTTTCCAATAGTGTTAACTGTAAACTAATTATTTACTTAATCAACATATTACTATAATTGAATATTAACGTTTAGTAAATTAACAGAAATATACTTTGTATATAGTCCTCGGTTTAAATACATTTAATATGACTTTCAAACTCATTTATATGATTTATTTCAATTATGACTCATAATGTATAAATCCACTGTACAATACTGATATTTTTACTAAACAAATTAACCAACTGAATTTATTTATTTGTGAATTTTTATCTGTCAAACCAATTAAACTGCTTGAAAAATAAATTTAATGGACTTAAAAATATGATAAAAATGAATAGAATTATTAAGTAAAAGTAAAATATATAAATATATGTATTACCATTAGCAGAAAATGAACATTTCATTAAATTTTTTTTTTATGTATTTAAAAACCGTCTAGAGCGATTTATATACATCAAAGGTCCTATCACACAAAAGTCTGCATCTAAAAAAGTATTTTCGTGCTATGGTATTGAAGGTATGTAAAAAAAATATATGTACACTCTGATACATAAATCATAACAATGTGCGTGTAGATTTTAATTTACGTAAGATTTTAGAACAATACAACTATAATTAATTAAACACAAGCTAAAATTGTAATTAAGGTTAAACCTATATATAAATAAGATATAAAACCTTACCTATCTATTGAATAAAACAAATCAAGGAAATAATGTAAATACGATATTTTACCAAAATTACATATATTGTTTGACATAGTGAAAACAACATTTTATGGTATTGAAAAAAATTCTAACAGTAATATAATATCATATAAAGTCCTATACAAAGTTATATGGTATATAAATTGTTAATATTTTAAAACAAATACAGATAGATAATGATTTTTTCCAAACGAGTATGTTTAAAACATATATTCTGATTGCATTTTCGTCAAAAATTATAGATTATATTTTAGATAATTTCCATTGTTTTCATTATATAAATGTCTGTAACTTAATTCTGATAGAATTATTATCGCTCCTGAATATAAAATTGTATTTAATTTTACAAGAATATACATGTTAATTTTGTATAATTTATCTAGCAAATGTAATGTGACATAGTCGAACTTGGTTAACTCGAAGTTGAAGGGACTGGAAAAAAGTTCGAGTTATCCAAATTCATTTTTTTTTTTATTGCTATGTATTTATTATAAATAAAGTAATGTAATAAAAAATATTTACTATGTACTATGTACTATAAAAATTAAGTTAGATAAACCACTTATACTAGTAATTACCTTATTTTATAGATAAATGGAGGAAATATCACAATTTTATAATATTAATAAAACTCAAAACTTCGATTTATTCACGAAAATATTCGAGATAAAAAAGACTTTTTTACATTGTTTAAATAGGAAACTCTAAGGACCGGAATAAAAGTTCGAGGTATCGACGATTTCGAGTTAAAGAAGTTCGACTATATTATTTTCGTTTTGAGTTATTAAATGTACCTATACGTACATAAATAAATACACAAAATATATGTGATGTAAGAAAAACATTGTTTAAAATGTTTCAATTTCGATCAATAAATTTATTCAAATTTCAAAAATATATATTTATATTTTAATTTAATTATGAAAAAAAAATTGTAAGTAGGTACAACAAAAAATTATTTATGCATTCGTACGCGCGTGCGCGCACAAACACACACAGACTGATCTACAGATCATATACATGATCAAAGACACATCTGTTTATTAATATAAAAACTTTAAACATATAAACTTACTGACTCTTAGGCAATTATAAAATATAACGGAATGTTGGATAATAGTGATGGGAAATGAGGGAAAAGGAATTGCATGTATATGCACAATAATATGCACCTACTTACTTCGATTACATATGTGGTACACAACTAATGGCTTTCTCGTGTTTTGTCAAAGCTAATGCGATTTTAGTTCTTTCTTTTTTTGTATTCCAAATGATTTAAACAAATGTTCGGTTAAAGCTGTGTACATAATATTCATAAATATATCCTCATTCGGATATTAAATTTTCTAAAACATGGTCATTACAATGTATCATGTTCAGAAAAATCGTTTTAAAAAATTGACAGTATCAATTGTAATAAAATAAAATTAATGCAAATATAATAAAATAAAATTACAAATTCAGAATTTATATTTTCAAGAGTGTCAATGATAAATTATTTCCAAAAGAAAACTTCGTAAGATATATATAATATTTCAGTTTTAATTAACATCGAAAAAAAAAATGAAAAACGATTATCGGTACACCAGAATATTATATTTGAACGGTGTTAAAATATTCAGCCGAGCTTTGTGAATGACCGCAGTGACCTGGTCTCGACCAATGGTCGAGGACATTGACGAAACTGTCGAATCGGTGCTCGTCAATCAGGGCGTAAATAATATTAAAATCGGAACACACACACACACACACACAATCACACACGCATGCACACACATACACACAGATACGTAATATATGTATAGGACTAGGTGCGTACATCGGCCACGTGGTATCGATGATAAAACGACCGTCGAATAAAATGCGAGGGTGGTGGCGTGAAAGCGCACTGAAAGAAGAATAACACTTCACATCAGCAGTCGTGATAGCATACATATATATATATAAGTATCGGTCTGAAAACTATTTTCCTTATTTATTTATATTAATCCTTCGTTAGTCTCATAGGTTTTTTTCCACAGTTATTACCTAGGTCAACCATAATTTAATTCTACTAGTTATTCATAATTTCAATGGGAACTTGTTTTGCTTTATCATCAGTAATAATATAGTTATCTGAATAAAGTCAAACTCGCCATTAAAACATCTGTGTCTCATGCGGGTGCTGTAATAATTTTAACGATTTATGCATGTTTTGTAAATTTTTAAAAAAGTTGTGGGCATGACAGTAAAAATTTTAGAATAAATTATATTTGTATTAAAAATATCCAAAAATTGAAATACATTTGAGTCTGATTCCATCGGTGAAAAGCTGCTATGAGTGAGAAAATTTGTTTGAGATATTTTCGAGTATGTATTCAATTTTATAATATTAAGTACTTTAAATAAAATATATTCCAATTTTATTTTGTGGGTATCCAAGTTCATATAACACTCATAATCCTCATTTTCTCGGACTGTTATCGACAAATATGATTTAGTTTTTTAATTTTGAATAAGTTTATTAATTGTAACAAACATTTAGTTGTTATTTGAAGGTTAAATAGTATCATCGACGAATGGAACTAACAATGTAAGTAATTTAAACAATTCTCTTATTTCTGTACTAATATAAATATTTTATACTCCAGGGGCGTATATAACAATATGTTATATCCGAAAAAGTATACGTGTATATATAATATTGCATACTATCATATGCATAATGTACGACCACAGTGTATAATAAGGGTACTTTGAGATTACTTATTTATTTTTCTAAAACAGTTTCATGAATACAATTTTAGATACTTCCACATTATTAAAGTTCAGTTATTACAACTTAGTTATCGCCAGATCAATTTATTATAATTAAACCGACCGGAAACAAAAAAAAATATGTATTTGAAAGAAAAACAGTATTGAATAATAGTTTTCAGCATTTAATAAATAATAATTAAATTATGTGTAATCAAAAGTACTTAAGTTCGTTTGCTAAAATATTTTATAACTTATCTCTATCTAAAGTGCAAAATTTAAAAAAATTTAAATAACATTATGACGAGAAAATTAAAAGATTGTATGTGTACCGTATTGCAGAATATGGTCCGTGATAGTTTCAGTAAACGTCAAAAGTTTCCCAAAGTCAACCGCTTCCATCGATTTCATTAGTATTGACAATTATAATGTCAGATTTTTGAAATTTCTACCAGCTGTTAAGATTGGTATTTCTTTTATGCAATATTTTTTTCAAAATATAATAGTGATTTTTAAGCCATTTACAGGCATTTAAAATATTCGATTTTTTTACATTTTATTTTTATAATCGGTGATAAAAAAAATTTGGCTACTACAAAATACTTGAAAATTTAATCGAAGATTCCACAGAAATAGTTCTTAATGTCATTCAAAAATTATTAAAATCCATAGGCACAATTTTTTTTTATAAGCGTTTAAACAGCGAATATTGACATAAAATTACATGTAAAATATAATATAATATATAATATTCTAGACTGACAAAGATATCGGTTTTTTTTAAAATGCTCTAACTCAAAAACGAAAGACTGCAACAACTTGAAATTTTCACCAAATCTTTATATTGACGTTTTCTATACATGTTTAAGTTTTCAAAGTATTTTGACATATTTTGACTTATTATTAGACAATATAAATTTTCGATTTTTGTAAAATGTTTGTTTTTAAACATCTATAAAATGTAATTGGTTGAGCGAAAACTATTGAAAATTTTATACTAGGTTTATAATAAGTTAAACTTATCGTGACTAAAAAATATCGGTGATCGGTTAACTCAATTTTTTTTTTATAAGCCCTTAATGCTCAAATTTGTATAAAATGTGTAAAAATCACGATAATTTGCAAGTTATTTTGTAGATAAAAATTCATAAATTTTTTTTTGTTCATACTTAAGGTTCAAAATTTTAACACTAGGTTATCTATGAACTACTCTTAAAAAATCTTTAAAAAAATTTCTACCGGACTAAGAGGAAAAAGTTGTATGACTGAAATTTAAATATTTACGAAATTGCATAAAATAGCGATTTATTCTTAGACGATTTTAAATATTTGTTATAATTCAAAAAGTATAAGTCGCAGATTTTTGAAAATTTTACCAGCTGTTAAGTTAGGTGTTTCCTTTATGTCATATTTTTTTCAAAATATAATAGTGATTTTTAAGCCATTTACAGGCATTTAAAATATTCGATTTTTTTACATTTTATTTTTATAATCGGTGATAAAAAAAATTTGGCTACTACAAAATACTTGAAAATTTAATCGAAGATTCCACAGAAATAGTTCTTAATGTCATTCAAAAATTATTAAAATCCATAGGCACAATTTTTTTTTATAAGCGTTTAAACATCGAATATTGACATAAAATTACATGTAAAATATAATATAATGTAGAATGTTCTAGATTGACAAACTATATCGCTGTATGCAACTGCCAACCCATCCTAATTGAAAAATATATTTATCGTTTCAAAATAAAATATATTTTTTACAATGTTTATAAATAACAATGTATTATATCCTAGACAAACATATGAACTCCGTTCAGAATCGTTATTCGTATACAATGATATCTATCATTGCATTCAAATTTAACAAATCCATTATAATAATTATAGGATAAAGCGAGGTTCACTCCACCTCTAACTGTACAGCAGAGCGAGGCCCATCCGATTCTTTTTTTAAGATAATTTTGCTATAGACTAATTGTAGATATAAGACACTTTTTTTTTTTTTTTTATGTATCATAAATTAGAGTAAAACCCATTTAGTACCGAAATGTTGTATTTACACTTAGTAAGTTACGCGATACGTATTAGAACTACCTGGTTCAACTGAATAAAACTTTAACTGTCTCAATATGTTTTCCAAGAATTCATACACGTCTGCAGATGAAAGCTAAATGTTTCTCCGTAGTTTTTAACCTTTATATTTTCTAATTACTTTTGGAACAACAACAAACTATATTTACAAAATGCATGTGCGTTGTGTGTTGTGTTAGTGATTCTATTAGTACTATGGTCTAGATACTATTGCTAACTAACTGTCTTCCTGTGATGGATAATATTTTAGCTCTCACAACTGTTACGATAGATTATTTTTCATCTTCTATGGCTTCTTCATAAATCATCATAATATTTTGATGGCTCCCGAATTGATATTTAATGGAACGCTACACTCGCATATTATGTTGTCTCCGTCTTACAATCGCCCAGCATAGAAAATCCGCGTTCAGAAGAATCAATGAAGGTTTAATATTACAGTAAAATGACCTATTATCCCATTTAAGGTTAAAAATATTATTACAGTGCTTCGTCAATTTCTAGTATTTTTTTTTTTTTTTTTGAGCAAATCTTAAACTTTTTTTAAACTACAATATTTTATAATATTTTTTATTCTTTTCTTAAACCGTAAAATACTTTGTACCTTAATTTAAATAATAAACAATAAGAATATCAATAAATATATACATACATAAAAATTACATAAAAATGCATTATGAAGAAGTCACCCAATTTTAAGGCTTTTGAGCATTAATACATCAATTTACAATGATAATTCTTGAGTCTTTGATGTAATTTAAGCGTGCGAGGATGTGTATCGAATATATAAGCTTTTGCCATGTTTTGGGTGAGAAGATTCGTACTTGATTTAAGTTTCGCGTATAATCGGTTGTTAAACATTTTTACAGTTTTTTTGAATCCGGAGGCATTTTTAATTTTCAAATCATTATACCATAAATAATTATTGTCATTTAACTTGGACCACAAGTATTGAAAACCATGTTTTGAAAAAATTGGATTGGGTGAATTTTCGAACAGCCTACAGACTATATATTTGTAATATAACCAACACGTATAAAATAACCAACCCGATGAAATTTTAACGACAAAAAAAAAAACAAAAAACAATTATACTATTATAATTGCTCGGTAAGTTTCTTTTTATCTTATATTGCACTGCTTCGTTGCCTATCACTGACGACGTCCCTGGGGAGCCACGACACACGGTTCAGACACCTTTGGTAAGGTATTATGCTAAATGCCCAAGTGGCCGCGGCGGCAGCCCGATTTCAATCGTAAACGCTTCGCCACCGCCGATGTCATAATCGCGCCGGGACGCTGTACGATCCAGAAATCCATACGAATAGGCGATGCACGACACCGCCGAGTGTTGATGCGAACGTGTACCGAATCATTGGGAAATTGTTCGTCATGTGGATTTCCGCGCGAACGGGATTTCGACAACGTGACGAACACGCATTTACCGTACTGTCGCGAACACCGCACCGTAACGACTCCTCAACTCAAACCGTTTAGGAATCGAAATCGTTCAGTGCCGCTCGGGGTACAGGATCGCAAAAATCACGGCACGCGTGAGCTTTCGTATCGACGATAACGATGTGCTGAGGAGAAAAACAAATGGGCGTGACATCGGATACTACGACGGATCGTCATGCGTTTGTCATACATACCGTATTCGTACATGTGAAAGCAATCATTGTACCAAATCATCGCGTTTAAATCTCGATCCTAAGTGAAGGTTGTCTCGTATAGTTCGCCCATCATATATTGAATATATTTGTCACTGTAATAATGTTCAGTACACGTGGCATCGTGTATCAAAGAAATTGCGCTCACTTTTGCGTTTAAATAAAAATATTCTCAGTTCCAAATAGTTGCTCACTTGCTTTATTCAATTGTTTTCCTCTTGACTATTATCGGAATGCTTTGAAATCGAAATAAGTGATATTTTTTACGCAAAAACAACTAATTAATCTTTCGAATCAATTGTATTCAGTAAAATGTATTGTTAATGTTTATTATCTATGCGCATTATATTTTAAGTTATAAATTAACAATCAAATTCTTAACAATAAACAAATTAAATTTTTGTTGCAGCTATTCCAAAAAATGTAATACTATTATCAATGTAACGATGCGTTTAGCTGTATAATTCAATTATTTTAACTGCTTTATTAACTTCTGTCAACAACTTCGAATATTTAGCGTATTCACTCAAATATATACATATATATATTATATAGGACTAACGATTGAATATAACGAATCATTGATGATGTTTCATGTTAATCAGTTTATTTTCAGATAATAATAAACAATAATAAAAGTACGCGATATTTTTAGTGATCGTTTTTTTTTTTTTTTTTATATTAGGTGTTTAATAGCCAAACGTAAACACTTATATTTTGGCTTTAGAAAATATTATATTTGAATTCCGTAACTTTAAGTTACACCTATGGATTTAACGAAAAACTAATATTTATAGAAATCTTGTTGCTGTATCTGGTAGTATGATCACTGAGAAATACAAGACAAAACTTAAATGAAAAGTCAATTCAATTCTCATTTCAATCGGAGTTCATAAATAATAAAATATAAATAAAATATGATCATGTAAATATAAGGTGTCAAAAAAAAATGCACAAATTTATCGTTTGTAAATTTGTATATCATGTGAAGAAATAACAATTTATACCAATTTCAAAATGTGAAAAACGTCGTTTATATTTTGTACAATAATATATTAAAGGAGCACAACAAATATGGATACATGATTTTTTTAACTCAAAATGTCATTTTCAATATTACATTATTTTTTTTCTGAAACAACAACACATAGCCTACTGAAACTATTATAGTTATACTATTCCTATGATAATTCTATGTTTCAGATCAATGTTTTAAAATAATATTGTCATGAATTCTTAAAAATGATTATTATTTCATGTTCCAAAATAATATTTAAATTTGAACAATACCAACGAGTTTATTATTCGTCATAATAATATGTTATTCTTTAATTCCTATTACCATTAGTACCTGTGAAGTTTTTATAGTATAAAAATATTTAACAGACATTAATTAGAATTGGTATAATCATTTTATATTATTATTAGTTATCATCAAATGTGATTCGACTGACTCCAAATCAATAATGACCAATGATGATAATATAAGCGTATACCAGCTGTCGAACTTCCATTAGATAGGAACGTAAAAGCCATTATTCAATAATTAGAATTATTGTTATGAGCATTGTTCAAAGGTTTGATGAACAGTTACATTTTGACAAGGCTCTTATGGATAATAATAGCGCTATGTAGCTACGAATTCAAATTATATTTCGCTGTATTGTATTGTACAATAGTGACTGCAAATGCATTAAACGCACACGTTGTGTAATATTTACATATTCAATATATATATATATAAAGATTAGATGTATGCTTGTGTTCAATTATTAGTTAAAACATTTTTTAATTATTTAAGAAAATTAAAATATAAAACTCATTTCATAATTCATTTTACTACATTGTCATTTCAATAAGTATAATTTAATGTAAGTTACTTATAAGTATGTATGTACCTAATTATACAATCAAACAATAACTAATAATAATTCAGTGGGTTTAAAAAATAATTAAAACGACAATAAATATAGATTTATGAATTTTATTTATTTTTATTGTTGATGGTTTTAAAATATTAATATGAAAATTTAACGTTTCTTTTTTTTCGTGTAAAGTTGATTAATTAAAAATAATTAATTAAATTAATTATACCCAATTGTATGGTTTAGGCAACAAATGAATAACTGATTTTAACCTGGGAATTGAAATCAAGGTAGGCCTGGTAAATTTATGAACAGTTTAACTAAAGAACCTCGGGGACACTTTGGGATTGGTCCAGTTATTTATACTACCTATATGAACAAAATACCAATAAATCAGCACTGCATCCACAGAACGTTAATTAAGAAGTAATTCCTTAATAATTAAACAGACAAATAATACAATTTATAGGCTGTTTTAAATCGATGGAGTTATTATATTTAGTTAATTAATAAAGATACTCATAAGAAAACAGTATAAGATGAAATTAACGGCCAGTATAAAAAAAAAAAAAGTAATATATTATAGCCAACTAGGAAAACAGTAACAAAATTAATTAAAAACAACTCGTGAAATTATGTTTCTTTCATTTAAAGTGTGAGTTTGAAGGGGTGGCATTTTTAATTTTGTGACTTCATAGCCTCATGAATTATTATATTATTGTAAAATTTTAAAACTGATTATGCTATAAATTGTTACAATTTTAGGTAGTGAAGACATTTCTGAATAAAGACAAATAAAATGAGTAATGAAATAATCTGTTTATAGCAATATATTAATATCGTTGTCCATATTTTAGAAAAATTAGTATTGAGAAAACAATTTTAGTGAATATATTATTAATTCATTTTTTTTTTTTTTTAATAAAAAATAACGTTCAAATACATTCGGAAAAGTGACATTTGTTAGCTTAGTATTGCAATTTCTGATTAATAATATATTACCAAGATACGTAATTAATACTGAAATTATTCTTAGTTGACTTACTTGTAAGCAATAAAATACTTTTAATGTGTTTTATAAATTGGTATTTCAACAAAATGATTTAAAATTTCGTCAAAAAGTTTTATACGTTCACATTTAACGTTCACCATTACAAGCTGATAGTAAATTATATTCGATTTTTAATGTCTCTGTATACGTTTAGTGAATTTGTCATGAAAAAACTATTATCTCTGTTCTAGATTCTTAGGGCGGTCAGAGCAATTGGTCTTGATGTTTGTGTTTTATTTCATATGATGAAAACTTTTTGGTAAAGCAAGTACATGATTGCAAACATTCATGTAGTTTTATTTATAAATTGTAAATTAAACACAAGTGGAGCATTACAAGGTAAAAACTAAAACGTACTTGATATCATGTAGAACCTGTATAATTTATGATTCATTTGTAATATTTTATAAATATCTATTCAGGTAAGGTACTCATATATATATATATATATATATATATATATACATATACATATATATATACTAATTCAGAATGCATGTTTCTACATATTTCATATTACGCTGAAAGAATTTAAAAAAAAGGAACAAAATACAAGAGTAGGTATTTAATAAGTCAATTAATAAGAAAAATACTAAAAATATTATGAACATTTATAAAATGATGGAATGTTCAAAATGTTTAATCACGCAGATTAGAAAGTGAAAAATGTCAACCTATTTTCAAACAAATTATGAACATATCTTAAACTGCAAACAATTAAATATTTGTGATATTTTATTGTATAATAAATTATTATTATATTGTGATATATTGTCAGCGTTCATAATGAATTTTTCTTAGTATGATAATCTACTTTTGCATTCAATTTTAAATTAATAACTTATAATTTTCTCTGACGGGAAAAAATAGAGCAAATGCCCAATTTAAAATTTACTGGCCTAATTAATATGCAATTGTTTATGGATAGTAAATAAAATATACGTTCATAATTAAATTGTTGCGCGTAACCATTACATTTTCAGTAAATAATTAATCTTCGTGTAAAATTTAATGACGATAAATGTTAACATACTACGATTATCCTTTTTAAAACGTTTTATCGAGCCAAATGATTGTACATGAACTACAGCACCGTAATACGAAATATAAATCATATGGATGTTAAGCACTAGAATAATTCATAATGGTTTAATGATTGTTAAATATTATGAAATTATTGTGGTTGCAATTCTTAAGGCGTAATATTATAGAAAACTATCTGTAGTATAATGTTTCCAAAATAATACGTCTGTTTTGGTATATTATATATAAATCTATATATATATATTATATATATATTCGAAATATGCTGTTGGTCATAAGCACTGACCGCCAACATTTTTATCCTTTGAATAAGCGGTTGAACTATCTTATTTTCGGTTTATTGGATTTGCACGTAAGCTTTCAGTGACATTCATCCAGATGTGAATTAAAGAGGAGTTAAGTCCTTACGGATCGCATTTCACGCCACAAAAATTGTATTTTATACTACTTTATTTGATTCTATATTTTTCTTTTTCTTATTTTCTCTAGCAGTTTTTTATTTTTTTATTTCAGTGTCTTTCGTGACACTTGATCCAACAATAAAAACCATGGCTCCTTTTACTTGTTAAAAACCGAACTAAAAACCAGCAGTTAAAACTGCTGTTATAGTGTCAAATGAAAAACAAACTAAACACATGTACGGTGGATGAAAATAAATTGCAAATAAGATTCAAATACTTTGTAATTTCCCAAATTGCTGACGACACAAGGCAGCGAGACGTCTCTTCCCACGGGTATCGTAACGTTCGGAATAGGCTCAGCAAACTGGGGTTCCAACACCGATAAAACTGTAACATTAAAAATAAAAAAATATACACATATATTTTGTTTGTATACACATACGTCAATAGTGGAATAATTTATTTGTGTAACAATTGTAAATAAATAAACGATCATAAATAATGAAAAAAGCAATAGAGAGCTGTTTTATTTTTTCTCTAAAAAAATCTATTACATTTTAATAAAATATTTTCTGTACAATTATAAAATCGATATCAAATAGTTGGTGTGTAGATTAACGATTTTAATTTTAAAATCACATCGGATTATTTTTTAATTTTATGATTTTTTTTTAGTCAAATACATTTTTTGCAGGATGAATTTCTATAGAATTAAGTACCAAATAATTTTAATTCACTGGTTAAATAATATTCATATTGTTATTACTGTTTCAAAGAAAATCTTAGAAAGTTTGATTTTATTTTTATTTAAAAAACTCATTACATAAATTGCGTCTATTTTTAAAATTATGATTTTTTTTTAATATTTTTTTTACAAAATTTGTTATTTTATTTATAATGACTAAATTCAGTAAAGCTAAGTTAATTTCAATAAACTGAAATCGTATCTAAAATGTCATTATAAAAGTTTTTTTTTTTGTTTAGCAGTTAAAAATTATTTATTCTTAAGTCTATACTTTCTATAGTCATCAACAAAGTTTTAAGAATTATTTTACAAATTCGATAATTTATCATTGATAAAATTCCTATAGTTACATATAAATTTTAAGTCAATTTTTTTTTTATGAACAATCTCAATGTTTCATAAATTTACCTTTTATGATTTTATGAACAATAGTGGTAATAATTATACATTATGAAGAGAGTCGTATTTTAATATACATTTATAAACTTTGTTGTTTACAACGTGGTTTGAGTTAATTAAAAAAATACGTCTTCTTAAAAATCATTAGTTATTAATTTGATATACCATTTTAAATTAATTTTTCATTTTAACCAGACACTAAAAATATGTTCCAAAAGTACCATGTTATTCCCATTCATCAAAGAAATAATTTAAATAAATTCAAATTCTCTTCTACCGTGAATATTTGAATATTTAAGTATTAAATGTCTCCACGCTAGAATATAAAATACGTATAGGTAATACACCAATGGTTTTTTCGTCGAACAGATCATTATATTATATTCAAGTTCAAGAAGTTTTATCTTTTAGTCTTTTTTGTTGCCAATGAGCAGTGGTACAACAAAACTATTTGTTCTACGTGAAAATAATTGTATCATTATGAGCAGTTCATATAGAAAAAAATATAATAATAATTTAATAAAAATAACTATAAAATGTTTTGAGAAACGACGACAGTGTCGAGTTTAAAACTTAGGTCTTTTGTATAGCGATCATAATACATTAATTGTGATTCTTGTGAATTAATATATATTGGACATTTATCCGTCAAAAATCAAGTGTATTATGTTGTCACCATAATTAATTCTACTGGTAAAAACTAAAATTATAAACTAACACAATATAATCGTTGAGAATCCACCTATAGTAATTATACTAATTGTAATTATAATACGAAAAAAGGATGTCTCCATTTACTTGCACAATATAATTTTCTCTCTTAATAACTATCGACCAAGTAGGTGGTTATTTTTCAAAAACTCATAAAGCACACACACACATACGTAAACGTGCACGAACGTCGTTAAGTTTTTAACTCGTATAGTCTTAAACGACAAAATTAATTATGAATTATTATTAAGGCGTTTCTTATCGTCAAATATCCTATGTACAGGTACAATTAATTATGTGGACGAATCTGAAAAACCCGAAAACTATACTCCTCTGTGGTCGACAGTGGAGTCAAAAAATTAAAAAAATCGTGTGACGTCAGGCAGACAAAACGAATAAATTCTACGCTCAGCCTGCAAGAAAAAATCGACCGTTTCTTCGTGACAAGTACGGCTCACATAACGCTATTATTTCTTCTTCGGTACAAGGAATATTTTATTTACCTATAGAGGTTCGCGGCATTCGCGTAAGGTGTCCAGGAAGCTATCATCTTCGTGGTCTTGCGCAATAACTATGCTAAGTTTGAATGTTGTTCAGATCTATGAAAAAATGAGTTATTGAATTTGTTTTATTTATTATTTTATATCTCTAAGAGACCAATGGTTTTAAATATAATTTTTTAAAGGGTTTCGCGTGCCACATTAGGTGAAGAATTACTACTAATATATTATATATACACGAAGTATGGATTATTATATCGAACCGCAATTCAATCTTCTTCTGATCCATGCCCAAATCGTTTTTAACGTAGGTATCCATCAAATACGTTTGTTTTCTCTTATTTTTCCACTATAGTATCGTTACATATAATACCATATTTGTATTTTTTCGCCCGAAAACACAATAATTTTATCATTAAAACTTAAAATTCAAGAGCACTGCTATTGTCGTCGTGATCTCTGCATTTTCATATAAAATCTGTTCGTTAACTGCGATGAACCAACACACGTATACTCGCAATTGAATCAAATGATTCAAACACCCCTGTACCGCGATGATGTATTTTTTACTAAACAATTAACATTATTTAATAATATTCAGTATTTAATAATTAATTACATTGGTAGCCCGATCTGAAGTGTTCTTGAAATTCCGAATAAAAATATTTTTCCAATGATGAGTGTTCATTTAAAGTGAACCTCTAGTGTAAATTATAAAATTATTAACAATGAATTAGATTGAAAATCACTATCACAAGATGTCCATAAATAAGCTGTTATATTGGAATTTTTTGTAAATTATAAACATGAAAAAAAAATTTTTTGATTGAAAAATCTATAATAAAGTTTATGTCGAAACAACTTTAATGACATGTACTAATACAAAACGTTTGCGATTGTAAGTTCATCTGAAAAAAAACTATTTTCATTGAAATAAAATGGAAATTTACGTAGTACATTTTTAGATGTTTTACATTAGTAAATTGAATAATTATATTATTACGCCAATGTCTGGTAAGTTTTTTTGTCATGACTTTTTAAAATACTACCACTATATCTGCTGTTGATTCAAAAATCCTTCGAGTACGCTTGTTATACTATATGGATCACAAATATAAATTAAAGATTAATAATTAATATACGATGAGAATTTTTATAAGTTTTTTATCTTTGGATATTAAAATTAAATAAAATAAAAAATCATAGTAGTTCGGCGAATTTTGTATTACTTTTCAAAACACATTTTCATGCAAGTTAACGTGGTGTGTTAATGTGCTTTTATTGTTACAATCAAAACTCTTTAACGCAATAATAACAAATAAAAAAATATTTTTATCTTTTATTATATGTTTGATTTGAATTACAAAAAATATCCGTTGTTCAAACTTACATTACCTTGTTACAGCGATATGCTGAAGTATCCATCTACCAGCATAATTAATTGCAATAAAATATTCTAAAGAAGTCGAAGGAATTTATTTTCAATTTAAGTTTCAACAACAAAACCTAGATAATTATTGAGTGGTTTTAATTGCTTTACATTTAATATTATATTTAGATACATGTAAAATAAAATAAAGTTTTGAATACAGTTCTGAATTTTAAATTGATGGGGAATAACGAAAACAAGAACAAATTTCAAACTTTTAAATAATTCATAGAGTTGTCAATCAACTTTATAAATTATGTACGCAATTAATAATTACACATCGTTACATAATTTATAGACGTTTTGCGTTAAATGAAATATTTAGACGGGAAGCTAAAGAAAATTTTAGGTAACTTCGTTTGTTAAATTATACGCGTGAAATATACAATCTGAATATAATAAAAATCACATTAGAAATGTATATCTTTCGACTCAGAAAGAATTTAATTTCTACAATTTGATTCGAAAATATAGCTCACATAGGATTCGCTGTTGGCAAAAGAGATTTCATTAGATCTATCGTTTGAATTAGATGTATCTCTGTTTGAAAAGGCATTATTTGAAAAAAAAAAAAAAAAACAAGAAAATCTAAACATCTCAGACGTTTTTAATGTAATCTACAGAAAAATGTCATGGAGATTTATTCCCACGAAGTCAGTCGTGAAACAGCCGCACACCAGAGAAGTCGATTCGGATTTCTCAAGGGACGTCATAGAATATGGGTTCAAAACAAAGTTACTTATATATTCATTTATTTTTTATTATTATCATTTTACCCGTACGAGGTCGGTTAAGAAACGTGTTCAGACACTCGGAACGGTGATGGATTCTGATAAACTTCAAATTTCGAACCCGCCATTCGGATAACATTATCGGCAGATAACTCGAACAGATTTATTTTTACTCTCGTTTATCTCTTTAAGTACGTATTATGTATTGACGTATATTATAATAGCAGTAATAGCAAAACCGACGGTGATTAAAATTAAATTTTTTAGTGATCTGACAAAAAAAATCTTTTGATTAACTTTTTCAGTGGTTTTACAAAACGGACAGCTAAAAGTTTCACCAAGTGTTGCACGATAAAAAACCATGGTTTCTCAAAATATACTAGTCAACAATGTGTTGTACGCCTATTACAGTCAGTTTACGGCCTAATAACAATAATACTTAAAACATTTGTAACACTGGCAATCATGTTTTTCAAATGTTAAATGTGTTCCTTTCCAGTGCTACTAAAACGATCGATTCTTAAGCATTAATCAGCATATTACGGACATAGTAATATTTATTCATTTGAAAAAATTGGTTTCTAAGATCTTCTACGTGAACCTAGTTTTTTTCACAAGGATCCCGTGAACTCAATGAATTTCAGTATCTTATGAAGAGATCTTTATAATCGGTGAGGTCCACGTAATCGTATTCAGACATTTCGATAAAATAACATTATTATGATCGTTGTCGAAAAAATAACAATTATTGTTATAATTTAGTATCAGTGTATCAGTCGCAGCACCTGCGTACGGATGTAGGAACCTGTTACAGTGTAATGTGTTATACGCGACGACATGTTTATGATTATCGGCTCCGGTGCGCGGGAACCACGAAGAGAGAATTTCGTCGGTCTCTCGTTCATCCCGAGATTAACGCACCCGCAACCGCCGCCACCGTACACCACCTGTCCGTTGCTGTTTGGTTAATGCAGTTTTTATGGGCACCGTAAATAAATTCCCGTATGACTATTATTCAGGGGAGGTAGCGAGGAAGAGGGAGACTATATTTCACCTCATCTTGCAGCCCGCTTTTACTCTCTCTATTATTTTTTTCTTTTTCATTTTCAAATACACCTACGGCAGTTCACCGGGTCAGCCTAGCTGCACTAGACTACGGATACGGTGCGTACCATCACCGTGTTGCGCGTGGTGCACAGGAAGGACAGATACTTTGTGGAGGTATAATGACGCGGGGCGATGACGGCGGAGCACGGAGAATGCAGTTACGACGGAGATGGATGAAGATGTGGAGAGACGGAATAAGGGCGGTGAAGACTGAAGGAAGAAATACGAAATTGAGAGTAAAGGAGTAGGATATTAAGAGGGGAAAGGAGGAAGAGAGGGAAGGAGAAAAAAGAGAGAGAAAGAGACAGAAAAGGATAAAGAGAGAGGTGGTTGATCAACTAAATGGCTGCTTGTAATGAGAATAAACGGTCCGACGTATAAAAACCATCTGGTTCCACTGGATTCTTTTTTCCTCTCGCTTCTTTATTTCTTTCAAAACATCATGCCATAATGGTTCGCATGGCAGAAGTTTCGCCAAAACGATTTTAACCAAGATCGCGACATTTTACACCTCAAGAAAACTCGTGTTTCCATCAGTGCCATCGATTATGAGGTTTTGTTTAAAATATAAACCAATATAATTTACACGTCTTGATTATGTTGCATTTCAACGACAAGTGTAATATTCGTTTTTTTTAAAATAATAAATTATCTTTAGTTCATATTTAGATTTTGATTAAAATAGAAATCGTTCTTAGGACCAAGAAAATGTTTATTACGAAAATACGTAATCTTCTTGCTTTAAAACCACCGGTAATTCGTCTTATCAAGTTATAAACTAATTAATTTCCTACGCTGATCATATGATATAACACATTTAGTATATTAATTACACTTCATCCAGTACACGTAGTATCAGTATTATATTAATTAGTACTTATTAATTGTCATTCTAGTACATAAATATTTTGTATGCAGTCTGTGCACGTTTTAAGATCACGTAGCCGTTCGAGTGCAACTGATAGATTTATAATTTACTGAATGATTACAAGATGTTTTGTCAATTAAATACGGTGAAAGACTATAGAATTTTTTATAGATTTTTACTTTTGTATTACATGCTTGATAAACTAATCACTAAAATTGTATTTTAAAAATTATTTTTACTTTTTACCATGTTACAAGAATATTAATAAACTATTAGTACTTTGCACATCCGTAAAATATTCAAGTAGCGATTTGTTTAACTATAGAACCAGAAAACATGTTAACATTTATTTAAAGCTTATTAAATCTCAACTAGCTGTGAATTATATAATGTGGGAATGTATCCTAATTTATTAAACACATTAAAATAATGGTTTAGACTGTTTTTACTTTCTTGCATTAGATTTATTTTTGTTTTGTAATTAGTGGAGTACATTTCTTATCATAATGTTAAATTATATATACATTTTATGCAAATATATTATCACGTCACTATGTAAACAAATTGGTGAATGGATTTCAAAAACTGTAAAAATTGAATTTAAAACGTAGACCAACTTTGATTTGAGATATTACTTATGTGATTAGTTCAGAATTCGAATGATAAAAGTTTACATTACAATTAGACACGATCGAATATGAAAATCATAAACTCATAGTTGTTGATAAATACGAAAATGCATAGGAACGATTGTCAACGGCTAAATTGATAATCATTTTATTTTTAGGTGACTAAAGAATAAAATAAATATACCTTTTAAACACAATAATTACGTCGATCTAACAAAAAACCGTAGGCAGTATGATTTTTGTAAAATTTTTAAATATTGTGATCATTATTCACGTGAAAGGTATGTATTACGAATAAATACATGCTGTACCGTTTTCTGGAGATTATACTTTAATTTTATTCTTTTGTTAAAACGTTAACACTACGAAGAAGTGTTCAACAACGATGACATTCATGACTTCTAAGTTATGCGAAAGTTACTACAAGCAATTAGCCAGTGTACTATCGTTGATAATGGTTTACATTATTAGTATCTATGTTAACGCATTGCACGAGTGCGCGCGTATGTTTATCTGGACTAATTTAACCACTGATGAATGTGACGACGAATAATGTATTCCAATAAGCCGGTAATACGTGAATAATGTTGTTGGCCGTGTGTAAGTCAATAACACATGAGTTATTGCAAGATAACAACGGAAAATATTTACGGGTGCATTAAAACTATAATTTTGTTTGCGATTTTGAACATAAAAATGAACTAAACAACGAGACACATAAAACATTAAAAGCAATTTCGTTCAAGATTTCGGTGTAATAAATTTTATTATAGAACAATTTGCGCATTCGTAGCACATATAATAATATAATATAATAATAAGAGCGCGTTTTCGTTCTATTAAATTTCAATCTAATGTTTTAACCCCCACGGAATTTGTTTTCCTACCGCACCTCTGTGTTACTTGGACACGGGGAATTCTTATGCATTAAAGTTATACACTAAGTTTATTGGCCAATATTAGTTGAACTCTTGTACGTGACTTTATCAAGATTTTAAATATTTAGGAATTATTTAGGAATTATTAGGAATTAAATTATCGGTCAAAGTTACGATATTTAAATTATTGATATAAAAACCCATTATTGTTGATCACGATAAATATCGCAATTTAAATGTTTCGATAAAAATCGATATCAGTACATGATTCGAAAAAATTAACCAAAATCCACGTGGCTGTTTATGGTTGTATATGTACAGGAATACGATACAGTATCCACAAAATGGAAGTGACACAAGCAAGACGCAACGGGGACACAATACGCAGAGGTCGGCTTCAAAAACAAAACAAACGCGGCCGTCAGCAGGCCAGTGTCTTTGGTTTTTGTATCAGTCAAGTGACAGGGGGCCAAAGTGTGGCAACACAGAGTCAGGGTGCACAGACAATTTATATTTTATTTGGTTGTAATTTAAAATTATAATTGGAACAAGCAATTTATAACTAATTGAGAATTACAAAAAATAAACACAATTGATAATTGTGTAATTGATAATTACCTCGTTCATTTATAATATATGGCAGAATAATTTACGTTTAATATTTATTTAATTATGTTATAAGGCTCTTAATTTATTCATGGTGGTGCTTTATAGTTTTCTAAGTATGCCCATTCTGAAATGTTTAGTCTTGGTGTCACAGATTGGTGCAAATAAAAAAATAAATAAATAATTTTAACTACATGTTTTATGTATGATACTTTTGACATATCGAACGATTTTATCGATGGTAAATTTTTATCAAAAAACTTTATCGGTAATAGTTTATTGACATTTATCGGTGACATTCCTAGAACAATGGGCATTTTTAATTTAATTTTCGTTAAATTTTTAATCCGTCTATGTCAACATAAGTCATGGCGTGTAACAAATTACACAAGGTTTTTAGTGTTTAAATTGTGTTTTAGTTAAATTTTAAAGGCATGACCCCATTACATAAAAAACACAGGTGGTCACCCATCTTGGAGCTAGATACATTTTGCGCAGAGATTAGCTGGCTGCAGAGGAAAATGGCAATCTGCCGAGGATACCAATCCGTACAAATTCACAATTAATTTTTATTTGTCTTCTCTTTGGCCATCCTTATTCCCGATTTCAAGGATGTTGGTATTTTCAATATATGTATTTTATTTTGATTTTTTACTCTTCAGTGTACTTAGTCCTTCAACAGATTGTGTTGATTTCATATCTATATTACGTCTATTATAAAAACAAAAGAAATATAATACTAAAGTATTCAATTTATTGTTACGTATAGCTAAAATATTGAAAATAATCTAACAGGTTTTAAAATTAAATTAAATTATTTAAATTTTATGATACTTGAGTACTTAAGTGAAATATTATTTACAGCTTTTATTAAAATTATTAATAAAGAAGTACAATATTAATATGTATCCTTAATATGTTTAAGATTATGTTGTTTCTGGACTTTGGTCACATTCGTTTATTACTATTAGTTTAATATTTATTTATTTATTTATTTATTTATTTATTTATTTTTTGTATAACATGATATTATTTACAAGATTAATCATTTCTATTCCTTCTCTCTTTAAATTGTTTAAGATTAAATTATTTGTAAATACTGTTTTATTGGTAATTAAAACCGATTAATATGGTCATAATACTATACTTATCCTAAATACAATAAAAAAGATACTATTTCGTGAATGAATTCATTCAAAATGAATTTCTTTGTTCCAGTAATCCTTCTGCTTCAGTGATACTATTTTTAATTTACGATAATTCTGCAAGAGAATTTTACGGAAAAAAAAGAAGAAAATTGCAAAAAATAGTTACATATATAATGTAAAAAATACTTCATGTGATTAATTCTAAAATGAATACAAAATTTATTTATTACAATTTACATGATGTTATAAATTAATGAAATGCAAGTAAAAAAAAATTAAACAATTTCTAAACCTTTTACATTAATTCATAATACGTGTTACATTATACAATATAATATTAAAAATAAATAATACTTCACCCATATATATATATATATTATATTCTGTTATAAAAAAATGTTCTTTGTTTATATTTAAAATATTTCACTCACCTTTTAGAACATATATTATAATGTAATAAAATTTTAATAATACATTTTCACGTACATTTAATATGACAAAATAACAGATAAGAAATTTAGGGATAATTTTATGGGATTTTAATATTATCAAATTAAACTTTCATTTACTCAAATACTTGATATTTTAAATATTTGTTAGGTTCATTCGAAAATAAAAAATAAAAATATGAAGACCAAAATACAATTTTGTTTATACTTCTTATTGATAATAAAATTGTTCCTACATTTTTTTAAAAATTGTTATTATACTTTGCTTTACTATTAAATAAACATAAAACAAGAAAAAAAGTCGTTATAAATATTAGCGTGTTATCATTATGTAAAACAAACTCATTAATAAAAATTCAGTTAATAGGAATTATTGGGCGACGCAAACCGGTTTTCCGGTTAACACTAGTACTTTGGTGTACGCAATACTCGAAAAAATTTAATTTAAGTTGTTAAAATCGATTGCTGTATCGATCAGTTTTAAAGATCATTTTTTGATGATTAAATATATAAATATGAATTATTGGCAAAATTATGTAGCTCATTTGAGTGGAAGTAGAAAAACATACACTTCCTAACACAAAAATCACAAACACATTTGGCATTTCCAAATCAACATTGTCAAAAATAACTGAAAATAAAAATATGATCAACAAAAAGTTACCCTTGGTTAAACAAACTGAGCAAAACGTCTACAGCGTAGAGTCGTTTCAAATAATAGTCATATAGTAATAATGTAAAATAACCACTATATTTATATATATACTAGCTGATCCCGTGCACTTCGTTGCTCGTTAAATATACCAACTCTATATGACTCTAACTTTGTTTAATTCGTTATTTAATATTCTAATATTCGTTGGATGATGTTCTAGATTTATCTTAAGTTTTCTCTCCGGAATAAAAATTCTGATTCACAGTAGTAGATATATTATCAGGTAGGCAATCTACCTGCGGTAGATCGCGGACCTATTGCTGTTTGTACGTATCTTAGTGTACGATTTAAATCTAATAAAGTATCAAAGTTATACCAAGTTTGACATAATGCGGTGGATTAATATAATCAATTAATACATAATTCTAACCTAACCTTAACGTACTAAAATCCGTAGTGTAGAATTGTATTGTTGACCATTTACATTAGTATTTCAAACTATACGTATTTCTGTTGCTCCGAATGATGTCATTTGAAAACATGAATTTAATGTTCTAATTGACTTCAGGAACACGTTAGAATCTGGATCTGTACCGATAAGTAAACCGTTCAATGGTTCAGGTGGTGTTTCAATTTCAGGTAGTTGCATCTTTCCTGACGCGCAACACATCCCGACTGGCTCATTTTTGAATTTGAGAGCATGGCAGTGCGGGCATTCTTTATTCATAGCACAAATTACTACTTTTGAATGAGCATAATATTCAATATTGGGCTCATACTGGAATGCTAGACGCAGGAATGAATCTGTTATAAATGTTCGATGTACCTGTTGGCGTTGTTGGTCATTTGCTCTGCGTGAGTCAACTACGAATCATTCGCACTATCCTATCGGATTGGCATTGTTCGTCTGTTCATTGCGCTCTTATATTTCTCATGTTTGTAGCTGCATTTGTTCTATGATAAAAATTGGCATTCTGGCATCTTATTGGCATTTTTAATGACACAAACAAATAGAAAATATTCAAAGTACTTATTTATGTTTTTTTTTTTGGTTACCTTGCAACGTCGGGTAATTCATTATATTAACCACTAATAAATATTATTCTCAAATCTTATAACCCCCATAGCAACCATTTATAAACAAAAACAAAAATTTCTATCGTAAATCACAAAATTCCTGTTTGACCACCTTCCGGGGGTGCAATTAGGTCCATATATAAACCCTATAAACCCGCTCCACGACATTCTCTATCATTTAAAAAAAAATCAAGATAATCGGCCCAGCCGTTCTCCACTGATGCAATTTCGAATTTTTTGTCTCCATTTTTATATATATATATAGATATATGAATTAATTATAAGTAAAACACAATTTGGTATGTATTCGTGTATCTATGTAACTGATTGCGTGTATTAATAAGCGTATTTGACTTAACCTTCTCTGATAATGAGAATTCGTTCGTACAAGTATTATTAGATTAACGCAAACAAATCCGTGTTAAGCGTATCTGCTTACACAAATTGTTTTAACACTAACAGGTTATTCTGCGATCCCGTCGAGTTCGTGTTAATGAGAGTGTACTGCAAAGTGAAAACTTAGTATTCCGAACTATCATATTTTCTCTGTGTCTAATCAAGTTATTATTAGAGTTATATACATTTGAAATCAAACGTTTAGAAATTTGTAGCATCAATAATTTTATATGGATATTTCACTGGGATTATTAATTAAGGAATACACTAGTATGTTAGTTTGAAAATGTTCTGTTTAATTATACAAAACTAGCAACGAAAAAAATATAATTTGGTCGATTGGTTAAGATCTATAAAATGTCTGAAACGTTTTTGATATGATAGTAGATTAGCAGTACAATATATTGATTACAGAATACCGATAAAGTAATTGATGACAAAACGTTTGTGGTTTATTGACATAATTTATAAACGTACACCTATAGTTCGTTTTGCAAATCAAAATCATATCGGACATGGTGCGGCTTAGTGAAAAGCGGCAGTTGTCTTTCAGCCTATGGTATCTTGTTTTTAGATGCGAGTTAAAATCAGAAGCTGAGCAACAGAACAACGTTTTTGTACTTCTTGTACCAATTTACAGAAAACAAACAATACTAGAGCTGCAGCTGGTTGAGTAAAGAAATGTAAGTTTATTAACTCCTTTTTGAGATCACAAACTTTAGTTATTCTTATATGTTTTGGGTAAAATTACGTGTATAATGCATTGATTTTTTTATAATGTATCAAAGTATATTGAAAGAGTAAAAATCTCTAAGAAAATAACTATAGTAATTTGTCAATTAATTAGGTCCAATCAAAATTATCTGTTAAATAGAACATAGTTAAATTAAATATATAAATAAATGATTTTAATAATAATACTCTTAAAGGTCATGGCCCTCAACAATCAAGTACGTACAAAAAAAAAAAAAAAAAACTATCGCGCAATATCGTGAAAATGTTTTGTAGCTATCTTTCAATTAAACTTATTTTAGTTATTTCGTTTTAGTCCTAAAACTATGAACAACTCGTTTTTTTTTCGTTTTTTTTTAGATAAACGATGATCCAAAAGGTATTATTTATTTTAGCTACTTGCTAGTTTTTGAACAACTTGAAGAAAACATGAGTGCAATTTAAAGTTCCTTTTTTATTGTTCTATTCAATCGTACAGATAATAAAATATAAGACCTGGAATTTAAAAAAAAAAAAAAATTTATTATTGTTCGTTATTTTTTCTGTAGTCCACTTGTCCATTTACTAACTAAAACGCACGTTGTCATAGTTACCAATAAAATATAGTTGATTTAATAAAAGTACTATTTGAAGATACATTTTTAACTGGCACTTCCGAGAACAGTATCTGACATTATATCTTATATATTGTTTTATTGATATTACATTAATTATTTCTTCAACCGTTTAACTAACATTCAGTATTTATGAATTATTATTTAAGGTTTTTTTTTTACTTTATCAAAGTCGCTTTGGTGAGTTTTTTACAACAATTTATAAATAATAATGGTCCAATATTGTAATTATTTAGACTCCTGTGAGTTATACATAAACATCCGGTACACAACCATATAATAAAAAAATGAGTTTTTTCCTAATCCCCTTATTTTATTTACACAATTTGTTGGTTCTACTGTTTGAGAAAATAGGGTATTGTAGTTTTTCAACATTAATTGTTTATTTATTTATTTTGATTCAAACATTTTTGTGATTATTTTTCCGTGAAGTAAAATCAATGTGAATCAGATCACAAACATTACAGGTATCAGTAGCACCGTAGTACTAAATTAAAGTGTAGCTTATTGATTGAATGACATAAGAATAACTTAATTAAAAATAAAATGTAATAAATATAATACATAATATTATAATAAATTTTTATAAAAAAATATAATATAAAATTGTTTTCAATTACCAAAGAGATGACAACTTTTTTTAATTTAATACTTAACTGATTGATGATTAATGAAAATATAGATAGTGAGGTGGCGTGTAAGAAAATATTTAAACAATATTCGAAAACATTAACTATGATATACCAAAATGATATTTATTTAATATTTATTATTCTCCATAAAATAAACGGAAAAAAACAGTTAAATTTACAATAAAAGGACGTCATGTGCATGGAATTTCGATTTATTTATGTGTTGAGTACGAAGCAATGGTATGCACCGACAGACGATGATGGCATTAGCCGACGGCTGAATGACATAATATATTATATAGTAGGTTTACCGATATTTTGCGTCTATCAGGTAATGGAAACAGTTGACAGGATCACGGAATTTCAACACGACCTCATCCAAATATTCGTGGCTTTTTTTATTTAGGATTTTTAAATGTTGGTTTCTATTGCATATCAGAATAATACCATAATACTATAAACTTGACGAATATAATGTGAATTGGACTTCGATTACGTATATGGTATAAGAAATCGTATACGAGTTTCCTAAAATTATTTAAGCTACTATAACTGTCTAATAATTTAAATGATATGTTATTTTAGATAATCATAAAGAATGGTTATTAATTTATTAAAGAGTAAAATATAAAAATGTTAATTAGTTAAAGTAAAAACAAAAACATTCATAACATAATATAATTCACCATATATTTAAGTAATGTATTTTTAATTACATTTTGAGATAAATTAAATAAAATGTAAAATATATAAGTGCTGCTTTTGAAAAAATCTTATAATGAATTTCTTTACAAATTATAAATAAATAAATAAATCAATTGAATTATTCGAGAAAAAATTGTATAATAATCAAATTTTAACTTAGATAAGAACCCTTATATATATATATATATAAATTGCATATTATTTTATTACAGACATTATTTTTAGTTTGTGTATACGACTTCGACTGAAAGGATTCCTTCAATCATCAGAATTATAGGTCAATTTTGATAAGAAATATTGTTAAATTAATAATTTAAAAAGATTTAATTTTAGAGAATATCCCAACAATCTCCTAAACAACTGTAAAAATCTAACAAAAAATTATAAAATACAGTCAAATTTATCACATACTGATTTCGAAAAAACCGAAATTTGAAATGTCATCGTAATTCAAAAAAATATAACGTAAGTAAATGAAATTTTCACTCTGTATTTATTTATATCACCACCGATTGTAAACAGTATATTTTTTAAACTTTTTTTTTCATTATTTACAGAAACTTGACATATTTTTGTTTTCTTAGAATTTTTTGAGAATTTCAAAAAATAATTGTAGTGAGACAATAAATCTAAATTTTAAATACAAAGTTTCTTTTATACACATCTGTTCCAGAAAATAGGAAACGGTTTACATTTTATATATAAGTAATTAAATAGTGAATTTCAACAATATGATAAAAATCACAAAAACTATTACATATATGTGATAAAAAATCCTTGAAATTGAAATCCTTGAATAACATTTTTTTTCCCTTATAAAAATATTAAAAGAAAATTGCTAATGAGTGAAAAAATTATTTATAAATGTTACAAAATACAATTTTTATAACATAGGATATTTCAACGAATGTCCCTTAAACAATATTAGTTATTTTTAGTAGACATTTTATTGGTTCAAATTAGTTCAATAAATTTTGTATTGTTTATAAGCATTTGAAATGTTTGACTTTTTTAAATTTTAAATGTCTTATTTTGTGTGAAAACTCAACAAGCTCTTTATAAAATTTGGTTCTTCAACTATATCAGCCATTTTTAAAAATATCAACTTACAATATTCATCCAACATTTTTCACGTGGCATAGTTTTTTTGTTATTAATTTTCCACTAGTTCTGAGTATAGAAGACTAATACAGAAATATTATTCACTCATACTTTTATCAATACGGCCTTGGTGTCTCATCATACCTAAGAGTCTTGCCTTTTTTTTTTTTTGTTCATAACAATTGAAAAATATTACACCTACATTACCATTAAATAATATCATACTTGGAAGTACTATTCTTTCAATTCTTTGCTTAAACATTGTCATGTTTACAAGTGTTAAACACAAACTCAAAAACGTTTATACGGTGATGTTAAAGCAAATGGGTGCACATGGTTTGCGCACATTTTTACAACTCGTTTGCGCACAGATTATTTCTAGTGTAACCACTGGTTTGCGCACACATTTCCCTTCCCACTTTTACAGACTTTTATAATCAGAGAAGTATAATAATTTTAATTTAATGTAGCAATTGCCTTACATTTTTTATTGGTACATCGAAATGAAAATTTCCCACATTTTAATTTTCTGTACTTCGAAAACTTAAAATTGTTAATAGAAACACACATTTTACCGCGACGCGTATAGTATATATTTGTTATTTCGTAATCCATATTTCTGTAAGCGCTATACGAGAGAATTGTCGAAACTAAAACTAAAAATTTGTGTTTGCGATTTCAAAACGATAGTACCAGTTTATTGATTGGTCATAAATACTGATAAAGTTTACCGAAGTAATATTGCCGATTAGGTATATAATAATATTATGTACAAAATATAATCATGGCTATACCATATTATTGTATATAATATGTTGTGCGCAATCGAAAAGTTTTTCTAAAATATGCTGTGCGCAATCGAGTGGTTCCTTTTACAATATGTTGTGCGCAAACGAGTTACAAGTTTTAGCAGGGAAATTTTAAAATGTGCGCAAACTAGTTGTAGCCAAAGCAAATATGTATCATAAAATATATTTATTTTCATTTTTAAATGATTTAATGTTATTAAGTATAAAATATTATGTGTCATTAATATTTGATTTCATAACAAAATTAGAAAAAAATTGAACAAATAAAATTACTTTATAAAGCTCCTCAAACTCTTTGTAAAAACGAATATAATTTACAAAACTAAAGATGTACACAATATTAAAAAACTCGATTTATTTATTTCTATAATTAAAACATCATTGAACTACCAATTTTGCATAAAAAGCATCATTCACTGTCAAAATTAAATAAGATTACCTTATCGCACACTTTTATATATCACACTATATTTAGGTAATTCAAAATATATATAATATAATAATAACAGTCGTTCCACATCGATCTTCATCTTCATCAAATTATATGCGACAACTGTAATGACCATATTCCAACGATCCATTTCATATACTCCAATGCCCAAAGTTCTTTGCCGAGAAACCGTAAATTACCGACCAAACATTGAAACTGTGCGGTTGGGTGCACCGATAGAAGTAGGTGGTTAATATTACAAGATTTTTATGATTTCTTGTAATAGTGTATTCATTTTATAATATTTACAATGATATAGGTGTAAATGTTGGCACAATGTACAAGACCTGGGAGAAAAGTGTGCAGGGCCGATAGATTTACAAATAAACGTTCACTTCGTTCCGCCCTATCAAGCCAACACTCAAATGAGTAGGCTGCCCAAGCCGATCGTCCGCGGGGTGAAAAATGACCGACACATATTTATGGTCGAAAGGTTGAGAGATGAGGAGAAGGCTACTGAAATAAGCACCGGAGGTAAGCAAGGAATGTCCTGCAGACGGGTACATCCGTGTCGTCGCTGGCGCCATCAATCCGAGCACGCACTTTCGTTTTCATTCCGGAACTCGACCTCGGAAGGTTCAGGCAAATAATGCCGTGCAGTGAGTCGGGGAACGAACGGAAAACATGGATTGTGGCACCAGGCCCGACTTGTCGGGTTCCTTGTCCCGTCAGTTGCCGGTCTGCCGACGAATATCTGCTGATCGCTGAGGAGGAGGGGGTGTCAGTTTCTGCGTCAAATAGGTCTGACGACCGACGTTATTTCTCGCCGTGCAGTGGGCACACATAATACGTTGGCCGTAGGTCGTTGTTGCAGATAATCGTCGCCTGACGATCAGTCCAATTCCTAGCAGCGAGTCCATAGTGTTGATAGTAGTTGGCAGCGTTGGCAATAATTGTCGTCCGTCGATGATAGGCATCGCAGTAGCTCCACTACGTGACTGTCCCTCGCAGTTCTCAAATCCGATGTTCGATGATTCCGTTGTGGTACAATAATGTCGGTTTGAGTGTTCCAGATCGATTGACGTTTCGATTGACCATGCTATGCTTGAACGACGACTCTGTGGTCTTCGACTATACCAGGCTATTGCCTTTGGCGGATGTGGTAACGTCTTGGGTCGGATACACACGTATTCAACTTATTATCAAAATCATTATCATAAATAAAAATAAAAATATCACTACACAAATAAAATAATAGTTATATTATTATGAGCGTTATTGTATCATTGTTAAATATGGATAATAATCTCAAAGAAACAGTACTAGAACTATAATTTTTGTATAGGTCTTTTCAAGTTCGATTTTATTTTTTTTTTTTTTTTTATTTTTTTTAAATGACAAACTGTACCGCTTAAAAACTTAATTTCAAAGTATTTCAAATGCCGATGTAAAATAAACTTTTGAGTGTCAAAATTGTCCACGTGATTATTTAACAGAACTGTAACATTTTAATTAATCCACAAATACGATAAAAATTAATTATAACCAATGGATTATTAAGTGCAGCTTACATTAAAAATGCAAACTGCTACTTAACCTGTTGCATACGTATCGAATACGATGAGGTAAATGTGAACTAAATATAGTAAACGATGAGTGAAGCATAGGATAATTCATTTTAAACTTTACATTGCGTACATAAAACGAAATAAATGCTTAATGGAAACAAATAATACGATGATGTGTCCATTTAGGTTTTTTTTGTTGGTAAGTATACATTAAAATGATCTCAAATTAAAACAAAGCATTTATTCTGAAGTGATTTCAATATCAAACATTGGATTTCATTTAATTATTATCGTTTTTATAATTTTTTTTTTATATAATATATTGATTAAATATGCTTGAATATTTTATTTACATAAATACCTTGTAACATTCTATTAAATGGCTTGAAATCTATAACCGATTTAATATAGTACGTAAAAATTTGGTTTAAGTAATCATAATAATTGTAAAATTTAACTAAATTTAAAAATTATAATTTTTTTGTCCAAAATTTATTCTAATATAAACAAATAATATAGATATAAAAGTTGAAACTAAAAAAATTTAGATATACATATATAAATATACGTATACACATACATAAATCATATAATTTTAAATTAAGTTTTTCAGAAGCTAGAGAGAATGTATTTCAAAATAAATAGTCAATTGATAATTCCTGGGAATAACATTATTGAATATTGTGATGAAATAATAGTTTATTTTTTTTATTAAACATCGATTATCACAAAAGTGATTTTAGTTAAACGAATATTAGATTGATGACTGTGATATAATATTAATTTCAGTGAATATGATTTAAATGTAATCTAAATAATCTAATGTAAGTTCGTAAGTAATTAAAAATGTAAATTAAATAAATAGTTTCCGTCGTGTATATGCGAGTATTTTAACGTACTTTTCTACATATTTAAATCATATAACATAATATTTGTATGTAGACATAAGACTCCAGAAATAAACTATAGTATCGAAAAGTTATAACGCACACTTTCTACAGAATATTTTAATCGTGTATGATAATATCATGTATATGATAATATCGCGTATATAATATTATTATATTCGGAGGGTACCGATCAAAATCTACACGTCTAGTAGGATGCAAAGTCCTAATAATTAATCATTCTTAAAATAACGGATAACATTTTTGTAATAATTATTACCATCGGCTATGTGAGAATATGTTCGGTCTCGGTTGTTCGCCGCTCGTAATCTTATACTATTATAGCGTTAACCGGCAATTTTTATTATTTTATATATATATATATATATATATATTTTTTAGATATAAAAATTAAAATTAATAGTTTACCTGGTTGAAATTAGGGTTCCATGACTAGTATTCTCGTATCGCTTATGTGGACGTGTGGACGTATGCAAAAGTATTGTATAATACGCACAGTGTCGAGTCGTTAATAGGTAAATATTAGGGGTACGGATCTAAAAAAAAAACATATTGGCAAAACAGAAACAAAGGCTTCAAATTACAATAGACCTTGTTTGTATGCTTGTCGAGTGGCCAGACCACAATTGATGTGATATGATACGAAACCCAATAATGAAAAGGGTTTAATGGCAATGAGAGAGTATAATCCGTGTATTGGTTTTGCGTACACGAGGCCTTCATAATGTTGTTGTTGTTGTTGTTGTTGTTATTATTACTATTATTATAATGGTTATTATCATTATCATTATCGTTATTATTATTATTACTATTATTATTATATCTCATCACTATGGTTATTGTACCGTTAACGTTTTGACGCTCAGATAGGCGTCATCCATGGATCCCTGTCATCTATCGTTTTGTTTTCAAATGATTATTAATTGTCGAAAATTATGTTCATAACAATAATAATTCCATACCGTCTCATATGGCAGCCACTCTGCTAGGATTTGTAAACTATTTCTAAATTCTGTATGTCACCCCGTTCCGTCTGTTTAATATGGTGGTATATTATATTAATGTGTGATTTGGAGATGATTTAACGATTGTACAAAATCATCATCTTAGAAAATTGCTTCTTTTTTTTTTAATGTTTTGTATTTTATGCTTTTAGATATCTAAGGACATTTACATGTTTGATGAGTTAAAAATAATTTGACTGAGGTGGAAAAATGGGAATAATGAAAATTATGTTAAATTATCAAATTCAAAATAAATACGATTCGTTTTAGTTAAATTAAACGTTACGAAATGGTAACTGATTTATAAGTTATACTTAAACATATAAAAATAATAAGGGTAGTTTAAATTTCCAAGATGTACATAGTATATTATCATATTACTTTATAAGTTGCTAATCCCATAAAGTTTAAATTGCGGATGTTGGTAAGTTTGACTCAAAATAAACCGTCGTGTTTCATGGAAATAATCGTTTACTCACAATTACAATTTAAAATCATCAAGCAATTAGAGTATAAACAATATTTATGAAATCTTAAGGGTATCAAAATAAAAATCGAATTTTGAATAGAAACTTCTTGTTTATAAAATATAAAAAATGTTATACCATATGGATATTTGAATATATGATTTTAATTTGTTCTAATCCCTGTATAATTAATGTTTCGCTTAAAATACATAAGACATTCGATTAATCTGGAAAAAATATTTATATATCATGAATTCAATATATTTAAATAGATAAATATTATCATTAATAATTAATATCATAAAATTAAAAAAAAAAATAAATAAATATTTTGAAACAATATTTAATATTATCTTCAAAGAAATAAAATCTTTCATTTTTCAAGCCCCTTATGAGAATATAGCTTTGAATCCCCATTGACCTTAAAAGTGTTCTTTTTCCAACATTTTCTGATTTTATAAATTTTTTTTTTTTTATTATTAAGCCATATTAAAAAATAAAAGAAACCAGCAATATGATGAAATGTGGACGAAAGGTTTTATTAATTTTCATCTATGAGTTACACACGATAAATCTTTAAAAATATTCTTTAAACTTAAAAAACCTAATAAAAAATTATATATAATATTCAAGACATTTCTATTTTATTTATAATAATACGAACCGTTAACCTAATGAATTAAATTCTTGATGGTTATAATAACGATAGTTGAACTCGTAAATTAATTCATAAAAAAAATATAAAACAAATAATTACATATTTAAAATAATAAGACTAATTAAGCTGCTAAAAACAAATAAATAAATAACATAATATTAACAAATTCATCTCACTGAAATTTGATAAACATAAATATATGGATTTGAATTGGCAACCTTTAATTGTAAACATGGTACATACAACAAATAGATTATATACAAAAAAATATGAAATTATTGAAAAATTAAAAATTATTATAACCAATAAAAAGCTCAAGGCAGTCGATTTATTGTTACAACTTGTTGAGGTATATTGAATTTTCCTTTGAAAAGTTCTATTGGTTAAGGAGGACAATAATTACAATTAATGGATAACAGGGGTATAATTGTTGATCAAGTTTTAGTATAAGTGGTGCTTAAAATTCTCAGAACAAATCAAACGATATAACTGTTACTGAGCAGTATATTTAGTTATAATAGTAATACGTTGGTGATCAAAAGTTAGATAATATTTGAAGTCAGTCAGTCTTATACAAATTAATGGCATAGTGACGAGTGTACATTTCATGTTATAAGCTTAATATCATATACATATATTTATCCATACAGGAGTATCTTATATGCTTTTTTTTAACAAAAATTTATTGGAAATTAATATTATTAATTCGATCACAATTTAAAACTATATTATATTATCTTAAAATTACAACACAACGATAAAATTTATAAATCAAACTTAATAAAATCATGTTTCGTATCAAGCTGATACATTTCTTATAATACTCGTTTTATTTTGTTTATGATTATTATGATATATCATATATACCAATATATATATATATATATATAACATCGTGTGTTGTAAAATATTTTTAAAATAAACTATTGACGGCCGGAACAAAACGAAATTTTAAAAATTCATGGAATAAATTCAGCATACGACTTTACTGTTAACAACAGTTTTTCAGCAAAAAATTATCGAAACCTCAAAGCTTGATGACCGATCAGTTATGGAGAAGAACAACGTTTTCAATTTTCAAATTACGTTCCATGACTTGCATGTAAATGACAAAGAGTTACGGAAGAGCACATACGAGCGCATACCCTTAATATAGTTTATACCATTATTCGTTAATCCGAAATATTGTTGTCTGTCGTTATCCCTTGGTTCCGCATGACCCGAGCCATGTTAACATTATAATATTCATCCACTATCACAAAACATCGATTTTAATTTGACATAGAAGTCAGACTTGAAATGAAAATGTTATGAAATAATGGTACAACGTATACCTACTAGAATTTTCATTCGTATAACTAAAATGCTCCAAGCTGTTTCGACAGATTTTATTTTAAACGCTGCTGTGATTTGACATAATCGATTATCCTGCTCGAAACACCATCACCATTAATAAGCCAATTCTTTACCGACGTATATCACATAGCTGGTATATTTTTCATCAGATAATCAAAATATAGGTGTTTACATACATATAAATTATGAGTATAATCAGTAAATAGTAATGAACAGCGATACTATCTCCGAATCACATTTCGTGTTATAATAATCGATCGATAGAAAACTGTAAATATGGATTGAAAGTTATGATACAAAAACCCAAAAGAATACGATTCTAGTTATGAACTATTTTAATATTTATTCAAAATACTCTTTTATAAAACCGCGAATAAATTATAATATTCTAATCATACATTATTAGATATTGATCAATGCATTATTTTATTCGCTGAACATCTGCTATCAATTCATCAATGTAATGTAGTGAAATTGTATTAAATTTGTACTTTTATTTTACCTTTGATGTAAACCTCAATTCTGTTCTTGGTACTTTTACTGTAACATCAACTAATTTAATCATTTTTTCGTTTCCATTTTTATGAGATTACTCATATACCTGATATTATAGTCTTTAACGTTTTTACTGTGAGTATTTACTAATTACTTTATATCAAGCTTTATGTTGCTTTATATTTATTTTGTGCATGTGTAAACGATTTTGATCTGGAATACTGCACCAACCAACACAAAAATTTCTGATGGTAAAAGGTGTTTATTTTTTACATTGAGTAGGTAATTTTTTAATTTGTTCTACAGTTTTCTGAATAATTCGAAAAATAATAAGAAATTACAAGTTATACTATAATAATTATAGGATTATTCAAGTTAAGCAGACCAATACAACCAATATAATTAATGCATATCTGTATCTCATCTGTTTTTTTCTCTTACATGCAATAATATCATATACAAATTGTTTGATTAATTTATATCCTATAAGATGCAATGTGAAGCTGTAAACCATATTTATTTGTATTATTTCAAATTTTCCGTCAGACATTTATCATCGAAAGGTATGAAGAATCTTAGTTTTCGAAATTTTTAAATCGGTTAACAATTAAATATTTAGTGTAACTTATAAAAGATATTTAGTTCGAATAACTTTCAGAGTAATTATAAAACTGCAAGCGATCTTTCTTAATTTTTTAAAACTACTAGTGTTTTTAATAATTACAAGGAAAACATCAAGCAATCGGTAATTTAAAAGTTTTATGTTTCATAGAAACTGTAATTAAATGTGTATAACCTATTAATTATATTGCAACTTTTAATTCGCCAGCAGCTTACCATAGTTTAACATTAATATTTGAATTTTTTTAATAGTGGGTATTCCGTATTCGTTCACAATACTTTAAACTTGTTAATATGCTATAGTATGCTATTTGGGTGTGTTTTATTTAAACGACACATGCAAGAATAATTTATTGATCGGTTCGAATTGATCAACATCACTAAAAACGCATTGGGTTTCGGTAATCATTAGACGTGCAAACGACAGCAACAATTATTGTGAATTCAATGTGCTAGAGATGTTTCGTGCATACTATTTTTCATACCGTAAAAACAAACAGGTTACGTTACGTTTGTAATACGAAACACGCGTTATTTTTTTTGTCGTTCAATTTGTATTTCAGTCAGGTTATTTACTATGCTCACGGTTAATGGTTTTATAAACTATATGGTAGTAACGTTGTGCCAAGAATACGTGTTTCCGAATCTCTGGATCCGAACGACAATTTTCGAGCGACGTATCGCGGTCGGACCGGTACCTAATAACAGTATAACACGGGTCGTTCGCCGATCGCGATCCGGTTAATCGAAACCGAAATTAATAATTTAAATTATTATCAAGCGAGAGCAAACATCGGTAAAATATTATTGCCATGATAGCCGACGTGACGGTGAATTTTACAAATCATACGCCCCCGTGCCGCTTAACGAAATATGTTGACCATTCGTTTTTCGATTATCTTTTAGGCGGTCCATTCCCGCGTGCTGCTCCTGCTACTGCCACCCTTACGCAAACCCTTACTGCGAACCCCCGGTTTTCAATCGTATTAAATAACGAGCTCCGCTTCCCGATACCCGCGATAATACCGAATGCGCGCCCGTTTTCCCTCGTTTTCTCCGTCTTCTCATTCTTTTTCTCGTTATTGGATTAAGACCGTTTCATTGTCGCGCACATACGCCCCGTCGATTTTTGTAACGACACCGATAAGGAAAAAACGTATTAATTTCAGAGACGTGAAAAATAACAGAGTAGCTGCACAGGTATATATATATATATATATATATATGATATATATGATACGGTAAATTGACGGCGGTCCAAGAAATGGAAAAGTAAATAAAACGACTGCATTAGTAACCTATTCTAGACGACCATTCCGAGCTAGCTATTTACAACCTGATAGTAAAAAGTGATAACGAACTTCGGATTTCTTTTGAATATATACATGTATGTGTGTGTATGTGTGTGTGTGGTGCTGCCGGCGTTCTAGCAAGGGACCGGTAAAACACAGCACTTACGACCGCTTACCGTCCCCGTCTTTTGGATCATAGGAGATCTATCAAGCACTTGAGGGATAATAACACGACGTCAATGTTGTATATGAATACGAACATTTATATACGCTGTTGACATTATTATTGGGCTCAATGTACTATTAAAATAGAACGATTTGTCGGAGTGAAAATAAAAATAATATAAGTACTTAAGGGGTCGTGATCACGGGCCACCAACAAAGTGAACTAAATATGACTACTTTCACTAAATTTACAAAATATTGGTGGAAAAAAAAATAATTACGAATTTGAGAATAGGCTTCCATTGTTTTTCTTAGATGCAATAGTTAATCCAATGTTTAATTTGAAAACTCATAAATTATATTGTGTTGTATAGATGCATAGACCGTGTGCGATAAAAATACGGTGAAACTTGGAAATCGAGCAAACAGACTTGTCCACATTATGCGTACCGATTAAAAGTTGGTAAATTGGTCATATCCAAATCTAATTTATTTTATCGTTTTTCATCACGCCGTGTTCTGAATCCTTTGAAAACATTTTATTTCACCAGATTCTTATTAAAATTGTTCACTGCCATAAAAAATTGAACATTATAATTTCAATTTTAAAATTGTATACGGTTCTACAGGTATACAATACAATGCGTTACTCTACTTGAATTTCCCGGTATACTTCATTATCGAATAGGCCAAAAACGTATTTATTTAAAATATAATTAACAGTTACAATATAATCCATTCAACTATTGTAAGCTCAAAATATATTGATTTGGAAAATAAAATATAACACGAAATGTGTTTGTTATCGAATTGACTTGCTTTTTTTCATACATAAAGGAAATCAAATCGTTTCCCAAATCTAGTGAACTTAAGTTGTTTTAGACATGTTATAAACTCGAGTTAAATTCCTCTTCGTGTCAAACGTAATGACTTCGCAATGACGTTAAACAAACGATTACCATGAACTTTCGATGTTTGCCGCAAAACATGTATGTACTAGTAGTGGAAATCATTAGGCTTCATTTTTGTATTTGTTTAATTAATTAATTAAATTTATTTTATAAAAATACTATGTTAAGTCGAAACAACCTGACAAGTTTCAATTGTACGATCTAGGTAACATTATGAGTAAAATTACCATTTATTATAAACATTTAAAAAATGAAACGTCATTAATGTCGTATCGTATTATATTCAGTTCAATGATCACTATTATTTTTGCAGATTTATAGTGTATTTTAGAGCAACGGTAAATGTATGTTTTTTTTCTTTACAGAACAAAACTACTATTTTCAGAAACCAATTAAAATGTATCAACTAAATCCATATAACAATGTAGTACATTTAGAACATAATTATATTTATAACCTTTTTATTCGTCATTCAACGGTGACCAGTAAATTAAAATCTTTGAATTAAATCTAAAATAAGTTTATTCGCCTAGAAGTTTATTTTCCCATAAAAGTATCGAAAACCTACACTTTTTCAATTCTTTATAATAAAACTTTAACTATTTATATTCTAATTTAATAGGAACAGATTGTAAATATTGAAATTAATAAATCTATTAAATTATAAAACCCGTGTTATATTAATGACTTACCTAATATATTACCAAGCATTTGAAATTGACATAACGACGAAAAATTATCAAATCATGTTAAATAGTTATGAAATATGAAATACCTATATTTTTAATTATAATTTTAACGGAGTGATGGAATCTATTGATTTTACAATGATGTGTTTTTTTTTTTATTTTTTATTTTTTTTTGTTATATTTTGTGTCTGACGACACCTTTTTTGGCAGTAAAAATGCTTCGATTTTCTTAAACAGCAACTTTTCTGAAAGGAAAATGAATGCAGATGGTACTTTAGCGAGTCAAAAACAATAAAAAAATTTCGAAAAAATGTGAAAT
Source organism: Sipha maydis (assembly GCA_034509805.1). Taxonomy (NCBI): domain Eukaryota; kingdom Metazoa; phylum Arthropoda; class Insecta; order Hemiptera; family Aphididae; genus Sipha; species Sipha maydis. The sequence goes on from JASXSY010000445.1 coordinate 86,230, forward strand.
TTTACGCAAATTTACGTTTTGACAAAATACATTTTTTTTAAATGCTCTAACTCAAAAACAAAAAACTGCAAACACTTGGAATTTTCACTAAATCTTTATATTGAATTTTTCTATACATGGTTAAATTTTTCAAGTATTTTGACTTATTTTGACTTACTTATAGACAATTTAAATTTTCGATTTCTGTAAGTTTTTTTTTTTTTTTAAATATCTATAAAATTTATTTGGCTGTCCGAAAACTCTTGAAAATGTAATACAAGATTGATTATAAGTTATATTTATCGTAATTAAAAAATATCGGAGATCGTTTCTCTCAATTTTTTTTTATAAGTCCATAAAGTTCAAATTTGTATAAAATATGTTAAAATCGCGAAAATTTGCAAGGTATTTTGTAGTGAATTTTCTATTTATATTTAAGTTTCAAAATTTTAACACTAGGTTATCCAAGCTACTCTTCAAAAATCTATAAAAAAACTTCTACTGGACTTAAAGGAAAAAATTTTATGACCATTTGAAATTTAAATTTTTACGAAATTGCATAAAATAACAATTTATCCTCAAACGATTTTTAATATTTGTTATAATTCAAAAAGTAAAAGTCGCAAAAACTTGAAATTTTTACCAACTGTTATAATTGGAATTTTCTTTATGTCTAACTTTTTTCAAACTATATTATGATTTTTAAGCTACTTATAAGCATTTGAAATATTCGACTTTTTTACATTTTTTTTTTTTTAATCAATGATAAAAAAAATTTGGCTGGTACAAAATACTTGAAAATTTAATAGAAGATTCCACTGAACTATATCTTATTGTCATTCAAAAATTATTGAAATCCATAGCACAATTTATTTTTTTTATAAGCGTTCGAACAGCGAGTATTGACATTTTGACTTACAATTACATGTAAAAAATAATATTATTTAAAATATTCTAGACTGACAAATCATATCAGTTTTTGGAATTTGCTCTAACTCAAAAACCAAATAAAGCAAATACTTGAAATTTTCACCAAATGTTCATATTGACGTTTTCTATGACTGATTAAGTTTTCAAAGTATTTTGACATATTTTGACTTATTTATAGACAGTTTAAATTTTCGATTTTATAAATTTTTCGTTTTAAAATAAAATATACTTATTACAATATTTATAAATAACAACGTATTATATTCTAGACTAACATATCATCTCCGCTCAGAATCGTTTTCGTATACAATGATACCTATCATTGAATTCAAATTTAACAAATACATTGTAATGACCTATCCTATGAATGAGTCGCACTCCACCCCCAAGTGTACAGCAGAGCGAGGCCCATCCGGTTCTTTTTTTTTCTTTTTTTTTTTTTTTTAATAAATAATTATTATAGTAAAAACTGTAATAATTTTTATGAAATTATTTCTTGTTAATTACAAATCTCGATTATAAGAAAAATTTATAGATTTCTTAATTAAAACTTTTTTTTTTCTGAATTGACAAAAAAAAAAAATAGATTATGAATGCAAGAAAATATAATACTAAAATGTTTATACGAAAAATTTATTGTAAAATAAAAAACAAATTTATCTTAAAATTATATTTATTTGTGCAGCACAGAATTATATTCATAGGATTTTTGAAAAAGTAATACCTATATTTCAGTAATATAATAGAGATGTATAAAATTGATGAAACACTAATTTTGGTCCAAATGTTATTATACATTGAAATAAAATATAATTAAGGGATGACCGATTACGTCTAAAAAATATATATACTTTAGTTAAATATTAACACTTATTTTTAGAATAAAGGAATAAATGTAGCGTTGATCCTATGTGCAAACATTATTTTATTTACGTGTTTATTAACGTTTTTATAACCGTTTTTATTAACGGTCACGAATAGTCAAGGTGCACGTTTTTTACCAAAATGTCCTATCGTTTTATTTCCTATCTGACAGCAAAAGCCTGTTTTGGATTTTCACAATAATATATACCAACAATATTATTAAAACATGAACGGTTCATGACTCTTTCAAATACAGTTAGACGTACCATCAATATTATCATAAGAATTCACACGTTTTGATGTGCACAAACAATGGAAATTGGAAGATATTGAAATTATACTATAAAACCATAAGTGCATTTTCATCGTGTACGCGATTACCGGAGATTTTATATCTACTGCGCGACTAGTCTTATACGTATCCCAGGAGTCTTATTCTTATCGTTATAAACTGTGTCTTTATTTTTCTGAATGTTTTTTTTTTTTTTTTGTTCTACACAATATCCACCTATCTACCTATATGGATTTATTTTTATTGCGGCCTTGTTAGAGGTTCGATCCACTTGCAATCTTGTTCGGTCTAAAAGTCACAAGTTATGTATAGTTTGTTTATCTATATAGGAATAGAACTTATCTGGACGAATAACAATGCACCCAAATGAATAAAATAGGAAAATGTTGTGTATTTTTCCCGAGAGGTATAAAAACGAGTTATATGATGTGACAAAAACTTCGAAATGCATGTATTTTTTATCTATTTATTATTTATTAGCTTATGTCTTTGATATCCGTTCATATTTATATACGAAAATATACGTATTTATATGGCATGAAATATCATATATTATTGGATTATAACTCAGAACGCCGCACAGCCCAGTGCGTTGACATATTACTTCGTTGCGTTTTACATAAATTTTTCAAATTCATTTTTTTTCGGGATCGTTATTGACTAAAAAAAATTATTGCATATTATCGTTGATTCAACGATACAATGTACAGTAAATGAAGGTAAAACAATTTATATTTTTTATCTATACGCATATTTAATAATTATTTCATTATGTACTGAATTCACTATCTTTTATGAGTGTTGTTTACAAATAAACATCAATAAACCATAATATACATCTAAAAACAATAAAACGTAATTAAAAATTACAATCAATGTTTACGATACAACTTTATATCGACCTTCAAAAAAATTAGTTCCCAAAAAGCTAATACTTCAACGTCAATATAAATACATAAATTAGTAATTTGTTTGTAAGTTAATATAACTTTTATAAACACGGTGTTCAAATCCTATAAATAATAATGAACAGAAAATAATAAATCATATATAATAAATCGGTAAGCAAACTAGCTATAACTTCAGTGCTGACACTTTGGATTATTCGCTTTACGCAGCGTTATTAGCGAATTTCTAGCAGGTAATTTTTAATTTATTAAATTATTAAATTAATATTAATACGCTTTTGAATTTCCTTTAGAGTTCCAACAATTATTATTCGATGATTCGCTGTTATGAACATTTTTATTATCTTCTTTAAATATATGAGAAAATCCGATATTCGTTAATCTAATGCTATGTCCATTCTACGTTCGTTTATGAGTCTCAACAACAAAAAGCTCAAAATTACTAGTTTCAATGATTCAGTTTGAATTTTTGAAACATGGTCAATTGTTCATAAAAATTGGTATGTGTGTTACATAAATGTAAAAAAATATTTTTATTATTTATTATATTCATATCCTAGCTAAGGTGATTAATGTATAAATAAAGCTTCTTTTTCTTTTTGTCATTGAATAGTGAATTGTTGAATCCATCCAACATGTGTAGTTACGTCTACTAATGTGAAAATATTTTTAAAAATAATGCATTTTCAGTTAAACTAAATAATTTTTTAAATATTTGTCATTTTTCTCTTTCTAATTTTTTTTTTTTTTTTTTTTTTTAATAAATAAGCTTATATTCTTAAAATTTTTATAGTATTATTGCAGTAAAAAGGACGATAAATGCCGTGAATGTAACAAATAATAATTATAATAGAAAAAATGTGGTTTAATTAAATTAATTGCGACAGTTGATATAATAACTAGATATAAGCCTATGAAACTATAGAATACATTAAAAAATAAAATTTCGAAGCACAATGGTAATTATCAAAAATGAAGAATTCTCGTTGAGTTTTTCTACCGTTTTAATATACATGGCTGTTTTAAATTTTAATTTAATATAATAATATGTTGTCTACGAGGGTAAATTATTCTGGACGGGTTATACATAAAAACTTACTCGTACACATTTTAGACAGCCAAAAGTTTCGGTTTTAAATACCGAGAACTTGTTGACTTACCTCCAAAAAGCTTATAAGATAATAATATTAATTTTGTAACTATTTAAAGTCTTAGAAACATCATTCAAATATCTGAAAAACAATTCTAAACTATTTATCATATGAGTATAATATTTGATTTAAAAAGAAAATGTTTATTATGTTCATAGGATCTATGAAGAAGAAATATTTATTTTAACCTGTCACTCGTTTATGTATGATTTCGTTTTAGTATTCTAAGATTCTTAATTACAAAAAAAAATATATTATTTATAACAGTTACAAACATTGAACTTTAAATGATCATAAAAAATTACGTCTTAAAAAATATGAACAAATAAGTAATAACAATTTTCTAATTCAACTGATTCAACTACATGAAATTTAATGAAATCGTTATCATTGTTTAATTGTTCAAAGAAAATTAATAAATTAAATTATAATCTTTTTTGAAATTGTTCTTAACAAACTCTAAGTAAATTGATTTATACTCATATAGCATTTACAATTGTTAGACTTGTTTAATGACTTCTCCAACATGTTAATGAAGAAAATTATGTGACACAAGCGCCTCTTTAACAAATTAGAATCTACATCCATTATCCATATAGGATATACCTAATGGAGTTATTTAGGTTTAAAAATAACAAATTTAATTTATTGGCGTTGTTAATAAACTAACAATAATTATATTAACATGTATAAGGTAAAAAACATTCGCATTTTAGTAGTTATATCATTGAAAAAATAACTAATAATTGTATATTATATTGTAAAAAGTAATTTTTATTAATATATAAAATTTATTTCTAGAAAATGTTGTTTGAAATATTTTTACAGTTCATTGTTATTTTAAATTTATTTTACATTTAACTATTATGAAAATTCTAAGTAAATTCGATTTATTTTGTTATGCATTTGTAATATTGAATATAAGCTGCAATTATATTTCATTTAAATACATAAAAAGTCATTACTAATAAGTAGACGTCAGTACATAAAAAATATTTGATGAAACAATATTATTATTTACTGTTTATTTAAACAATCTATAAAATGATTGTAAATTGTTAACTGATAAATACCTATAAGTATTTATAATTAAAAACTGTGTAATTTATTGAAATATTAATTTTTAAATGTTATTTATTTATAGAAATACATGAATTTGCATTATACACTTAAGTGTTCCTAACTATTCTAAAGTCTCCTACGACTAAAATGTGGTCCGTTAAGTTCATTTTAAATTTACCAGTATCATTATGTATGAATATTATGTACTGTATGATATTTTATTTTAAACACTTATTAAACACTATTTCAAACAATGTAATGGCTGAAATAATATAACATTTACACTGTTGCTTGTTCCACTGTTTACATACAAATTTTATCAAATATATCTGGATATACATAACTAATTAATAGAATGTTTCTACTATAAGAACATAATGGATATTCATTAGTCACATATAATACATAAAACATGACTATTAAATTAAATTATAAATTATATAAAAATTGAAAAAATAAATAAATATTTTACCGAAATAAAACATTTTTACTGTGTAAATGTCTGCAAAATGTTGAATAATATAGTTAAGCCTTAGTTAAAATAAAAAATAATAAATACATTTTTAATTTATTTGAGTTTTAATGAGACGTTTAATTTTAAGAAAAAATTAATGAAGTATATTGTTAAAAAAAAACTTTATATAGAACCTATTATATAGGTGATTTACCATTGAACCGTGTATAAGGAAAAAATATTCGTCCTTTGAAGTTTTATAAGTATTTTTAAAAGCTTTTTTGTCCTAAAGATTAACAGACTTTTGCATATTCTTCTACCGTGTTTTTTTATTTTTTTTATTATTATTTGCTAAGAAATTATGAAAATTATCACCCATCTTCATCAAAAAATCCTAAATGTTCATTTTGTTATGTTAATTCATTAACTTATCCCATCTCTTTCGTATTTAAACTATGTTCTTAATTAAAAAAAAAGTGAAACTTAAACATTAATAATATTATATAGTGCGATTTATTCTTATTAAGTTTAGAGATTACGTACACCTTTATTCAAATGTAATGTTCAACTCGATAAGCATCGAATACAATTTTAGAGATAAATACAATTTATAAAATGTTCATTTAAATTTAACCAGACTATACGAATCCAATTATATTTTTAAAATCAAATTTATTTTTAGTAAATTTCATTGACCTTTTTCTATTTGTTATGTATTTATAATTCATTATCCATACCTGTAGTAGAGCAAAAAAAAAAAAAAATTGTTCTATAACTTTTTTTTCCCGTTGGTTATTACATTATTTTGATAATTGAGTACTATAAATATTCAATATTTCAGAATTGAATCTGATTATTGAACAAAAGTTGTATGGTTTATATTTAGAAAAACTAATTTTTTAATTAACGATAAAAAAAAAAAAATAACAAACTCTCAAACGCAATTATAAAATATTTGTTTATAAGAAACCTGATTTTGACTATTGTAACTTAAATTTATGATATTTATCACTTTTAATTAATTAATTAATTTTAAGAAATACATTTAGGTACAATATAAATGTTTTATAAAATAACACATCAATAGAGGAAATAGATATTATTCATAATCAACTTAATTTGAAGAACTCTTATCAAAATTTGTTTTTTGAAAATTTAAATCACTTTATTTATTAGTGTTATATGCTTATCAACATAGATAATATTATATCAGAAATGAAGAATAAAATATTATTGACAAAAAAAATGTTTTGATTTATATTATGACTGGGCATTCATGGTAAAAAAATATTATAGGAATCTAGAACTATTTATTTGTTACTGGAATGTTATTTTTGCGATTAAAAGACGTATTGTGTACGATGATTGACGAAAGAAAAGAAAGGATCAAAAACAGAAAATAATTTAGCACTACAATTTTTTAAATTTTGTTTTTTAATTAAATTTTTTTTCAGATTCAATCCCAACTAATCCCTACCAATACTTATTTACTTAACTGTGGATCATACATTTTCATTGAAACAAATGCAGATGTATAAACCCAAAAAAAATGCGACTTAATATAACTTAAGGCAATTTCAAGTGTCTTATAAACATTGTTATCGAGATTTTTGATGTCTGTCACAGTAATTTTACGGACAAACACAGGTCTAAAAGGTAAATTTAAATGACCTTCCTTTAACCCTCTTGACAAAAGTTTCAAGATATTTGTCAACAGACCGTGATAGCTGCGTGTGGTAGTAGTAGTAGTAGTAGTACACGGTTCAAATGTTTTACTTAACGACCATTTCAACCCGTCAGTTGTTAAATTACAAATATTTGAAACGTGGGTACCCTATAGTACTTAATTAGTAAATTCCACCAGTTCAAATATTTAAATGTTCTATGTATATGATTTTATAAGTACTTAAAAAAAAAAAAAACAACAAATACCGAAATTTTGATGAAAGCCCTTCGTTTCCATAACAGGTCGTCAAATTTCTTCTTCTTACAGGAAAACAAATTACACTGTAACGAAATAGTTATTCGAGACAATATATTTGAAATTATATTTTGATTAAATAATAATAAGGATCCACCGGAGAAAAATTAAATACTCTGTAAATTATTCAGTCATCATCATCAATATAATAGAACATTTGTTAAATATTTCTATGAATTGGTATTAATATGGTTTATTAATATGTATGTAATAATAATATTCTAATAAATATATAATAAATATGTAATAAAAATATTCACTATAATGAATAACGGTTGATTTAAAATTATAATAAATGATTTTTGTTATTTGCTAAATTCAAATTAAATTTTCTACACTAACAGAATAAAATAATACATAAAACTTTTCCATAATATTGTGTTTTATTTGTACCTAGCAGTATATATTTTTCATTGAATTCAATCAGGAAATAAACGGCGTACAATACTGGGTGGGAAACAAACCGTCATGTACTTAAGGGTAGATAATCCCGCAGTCTCGAAAAAATATGGATACATTTCTCGATGCTAAGACTTGAACAACCAATCAACTGAAATTATAGTGTCTCGTGAGCGATATAATTTTACGACAGATAATATTATAAGAAGAGACAATAATTATTGTCCAGTCAGTAATAAATTCACACGTCAAAACTCAAAATCCAAAAGCTTTTATCGCTGGTTTTTTTCGCCTTCTACCCCTCCTTCTCCTTCTTTTTCCAAACAACTCTTGCTGGTCCCATCGAGCTCTGCTGGTTAGAAAATGGCTCATATAATAGCGCCGTAAGCGTCGGCAGTTAAAGTGAACTTTTAATGTTTTTCGTTAGCGTTCGGTTTTTTACGGGCTGGTTGTTTTTCGATCGTAAACCCACCGCTGATGTTCAGTTTCTCTAGATGGAGAGGGCGCGAGACAAGGAAAACTGTTTTTGTTTTTCCAATTGTTACAGTCGTAGGTCAAAAACAATTATGCATGTGCGGAAGATAAAATGCTAATATTTTAACAACTCGAGCTACACCTATAATAGGCTGGTTATTGCCTGCGTCTGCGACCGCACTTTGAAATTGCCATTTTTATGCCCTTCTGTCACCATATATTAGCCTATACGTGCACAAGATACTTAATGTATACATACGTACACACTGTCACGAAGAAATATACATACACACACAAACATAAAAAAGAGAAGGAACACGGGAAGCGAACAAATATTTGTAATTGTATCGAATAAAGAAAAAATACGTTTTTCCACACTTTAATCACATTTATAATTGAAGGTTAAAATATTCCTCGTACCGAAGGATATAATTTTTTTTTATTAGAATTTTACAACATCATAACACTAGACAAAAAAGTTGTTTCTCTGAAACACATTCTGTATATCTTCTTTTTTATTATTTATTAATTAATAATCCATTTAATTATTTATTTTTAACGTTAATCAGGGTCAAAAATGTATATGGTACTTGTAAAATATTTCATATTATCAATTTGAGTTTTTAAAAATAAATCAGCTTAATAAGATTTGTGATTAAATAATATTCGATTATTGAACATATTAATTTTACATAAGTATTATTAAATGATTTAACGTTTTTGTTTTAAATTTATTTTAAGAGAACATAACTCAGATAAACAACGTTAGACGTTTCAATGTTCAACATGACTTACAATAATTTTTGTGCTCAGAGTCGTAAAAACACGTGATGTTTTTGATTTTTCATTACTATATATCATCTTTATAATTAATTTATATAAAAATTTGTTAAATATTATGTAATAATAATACGAGTATATATACATGTAATACTATGTCTATATAATAAAAAATAAATAAAAACTCATTTTTCCAGAAACATGTGATACGACATCACATTCCATTAATTTTTAAATACATAGGAAAAAAGTATTGAATCATTTAATTCAATTTTCTTCTAAAAGCTTTCAAATAATAAATAAAAGAAACTAGTAAAAAAACAATAAATTCCTAATTTTCTGTCATTTGAAACTTTTATTTTAACAATTTGTATAAAATGTAGTAAATTTCAAATTCTAGAGTTTATCTTTAGAAATGATTTTAATAAAGTGTATTTCATCAAGTAAAATGTTCTATAAGTATTTATTTGTTTTAAAATAATTAAGCTAATATTATAAGTAATCGTATAAAAATTAAATTGTACTAATGTGTCAATCAGGTAAGGATAAGAATATTTGAGTTGATTGACAAAACGTGTTATAATTTTAATTTGATGTAAAATATTATAATGTAATTAAATATTTTAAATGCATAATGCTATTACTAAAAATACTTATTTTTTAAAGGTTACAAATTATATTCAAATTTAATTACTAGTGCATTATTTAATAAATAAGTGTAGTTAAATGTATCATTTCAACTCCCAATTACCACATTGTGACATAACATTAACAATAAGCTTTGGTGATCTTAATAAATAAAATATAATAAAAGAAATATTGAAAATGCAATTATTGTAATTAATATCAATTAAGAAATAAGAAATAGAAAAAATTATATTTTATTTAGTATAACATACGCACACAAAAATGAACGTTTGAGTGCATATGTCAATAAACTCAGCATATTTATTTATAAATTTAACGTTTTATAATTAAAAGTATAATAACTATAGTATTATATTAGTATAATATAAATTACAACATAATAGTACACATTATACAATAGTATAAGCTATAACATTTTTATAAATTTATCGTAATGTTTTAGTACTCAATTTATGTACAAATTTATATAATATATAAATAATTATCAAGGTTGATAATATACGCGTATAAAACGTTTTATACGTTACACGTAAATACCGCACGTATAAAACGTATAAAATTACTAAAACGTATAAAACGTATAATATGTTTTATTTTTAAAATTTCTTTTTAAAAATTAAAAATACTTCCTATTTTAGATATGAAGTTAGGTTTTTTATTCTTATACTTAGTAAAAATTATATATTTGGTAGGTAATATATTACAATATAATTATTTTATAATTATAAAAAAATATTTTTATTTGCAATTTTCTTATTCTTTCAAAAAGGTACCTAAAAATAAAAAAACAATAAAATATTACAACAGACACAAAATATAATATATTATTATATTCCTATTCATATTGTAAAGAAAAATGTATATGTTGTCAAGTTAAAATGGAATATTTGTATAAAATAAAATAATTTCCTTTGACACTCCTATTCTTTATTAAATAATACATATTAAGAAGAAACATTTATTTGTGTACAATTATTTAAGCTGAAATATTAACATTATAAACTTTTAATTATAATTATATACTATATAGTATACTAATTAATTTTATTTTGATGAACTTTGTGTTTTTTAATTTAATTTAAGTGAGTAGTTAATACTTAATAGTTTTCTGGAACGTTCTGGATTCAAACGGTTCTGGAGAGAATAGTGAATGTATAACCAGTTTAAAAACACTCTATCTAACTGGGCATTTTGCGCTGGTAAATTTAATAATTTATTTGCCAATCCTGTTAATTCTGCAGGATGCTTATTTTTAGTTATTTTTTTTTATTAGTGATTTTATTTTTATACTGTATACAACGCATATAATTATGAGTTTTATACTATACGATTTATACGTTTTATACCTACGTACGTATAATACGGTTTTATAATATACCGTATTATACGTTTCAACCCTGATATATATATATAATATTATTATCTTCCAAAAAACTTAAATCATTTTTAGAAAAATCAAACTACGAGTTGTTTGGATAAAATCGTCAAAATTATTGATTCTTTCTATAGTTTCTAAAAGTTCTTAAAAATTGAACTTGAACGAGTTTTAATGACATGTAAAAATAAACAAATTTATAAAATGAACTATTTCCTGGAGTATGTCGCAAAACCATCAAGTACAACATTTTAAAGCTTTTAGGCTTTTATATGATTACAACAATCATTATAGCAAACTACATAAATAACCTTCATATTAGATTCACTGCGGTATGAATTTTTAACGATTAACACTTTACATTATGGTATAATTATTAATACTCTTGATTTTTTGAATACTTTCCATTCGGATTGACAATTGACATGGTTATCTACGGTTTATCTTTGTGGTTTTTGTTCATTTTTGTGTTATACTCAAATATCCTTTCCATTTATATATTTTTTAGTATCTTTAAAAGGCGATCTAAAAACATTGTTCCTCAAAGTATGTTACCTTTTTATAGCACTACTGTTTATGTAATAAAATAATTTGGCGTGGACATATAGAATATAACAACTTAAAAAACTACTTAGTAAATCATTTATTTTTTAAATTTACATTAATTTTGTTTTTCGTGATCTTGAAATTTTCTTATGTAAGAAAAACAACAATTAATGAATAACAAGATGATTGAAACATTTAACAATAATTATATTTTTTAATTCAAAACCCCAAAGTTACAACAGTTTTTAGCTCTAAATATTTTATACCTATTATATAATTGAATAAATTAACAAAACATAAAAATTAATAGAATTTAAAAGTTTATAAATGAAACAATAATAAGTTACGATTTATACTCTTTAATAATTTACATGATGATGTAATGTAAATTCCACTGTAAAAAATTATTTATACAGATTATTTTAATCGAAAACTACAGAAAAAAAATGTAACTCAAATATAAATTGCTTTTATACATTCTTAAATTTATTTACACCAGAAATTACAACAGTGTTTCGTGATACTGCCAGAACAACTGCTATGTGTGAACCAAAAATGTGCAATAAATAATATTTTAACAATCAAGTTACAGACTCTGTTTTTGTATCAATATTGGTTTTATAAAAATTTAATGAAAAATGATTCCGTTCGAAAAATATTATGAAAACTTGATAATTTAATTCCAATAAATTATAAAAAATAAAAAATAAATTATGCATTGTAATCCATGTTCTGAGAGAAATCGATGTAACTAGTTTAAAACTTTGAAATCTCTTATTAAAAAATTTATTAAACATTCACGTAACCGAAATGTTTAGTACTCGATAAAATAACTTAGGGTTAGTCTAGCTTGAATCGAATCGCTATTCTCAAAACGATATTATCATAACACATTCACAAGGTGAAATTCAAAACAGTTTCCAATCCTGCGTTTCATATCCCGTTTCTCCTTCGAGTCATAAAAGCGGTTACGATAACATCGAAAAGCAACACGGTCGAAAGGCCATTCGTTGCCGTCATAGATTTCCAAAAATCGTCGACGGACGACGCGACATCGAGTTCGTTCCGAAAAGGAACCGTCGAATTCGGATCACGACCGGAACTTACGGCGACGATAAATTTACCGTTTTAAAACGCGCTGATGACATGAAATTTTTTTTCGTTACATTATAAATTTTCATTTTGTTTTCCGTATACCTGTACACGTTTTATTTTTGTTTTCGTTCGACAGTTTCGGGATATTTCTCGGCTGATTGGCCGAGATCGTTGACGAAAACGGCAACGGCGGGAACGCCGCAGAGTTCTATTACATTACAATACTACGGTTGTTACATTTACCTGACGACATTTGCGAGACGATCGTGACGGCGGCGGCGACGAACGCGATGCACGTGGCGCGGTGGTCCATGGTCGTCGGCGCGCGCGATACTGCTGCCGTCGACCGCGTGTGCCGACACCGGCTGCGCTCGGCAGGTACACGCGTTTTGCCGACGAGTCGCGGTCGCACGTCGTCTGGCCACGCCCACCGGCACCGAAACCACCCCGGGCCCGCGGTCCAGGGTGGGCACCGCGGGCGAGTGCGTCCGGAGTGTTGGTGGTGGTGGTGGTGGTGGTGGTGGTGGTAGTGTCGTCGTGTCCCGTGCGCAAGGTTGCACGCGAGCACCTGCGATCCGCCACACACGTGTGCGCTGCGTGAAGATACGGTTTCCCTAGCGCGATTGCGAACCCGAACCGCGATCTGCTGATACAATGCAAATCGAATGCGGTTGGTTTTTCTTGCGCGAACGCGGTCGGCGGTTTAAATTTGTTCGCAGTGCGAACGCTATCGACTCGTTGTTTGGATAATGGTCATTAATAATGTTCAATCGCCCCTTGTTAGATTCAAAATAAAATCGAACTGGTTACGGTTTAACCTGAAAAATTCCCTGAACTGAATTTCATTATTTTTCAGATGGCCGTTGATAAGTATTTCATGATAACCTTCGGTACCACTCCTTTGCAAATAAAGGATCATGCTGCTTTCTTTTTTCTTCCGATAAATACCAAAGCAAGATCTCATCATCATCTTCTTCTTCTTCTTCTAGAAAAATAATTTTTAAGATTTCTTTATCGACTGAATCCATTAAAATATTTTTTAAAAACAAACAGTACTCGTACATCGTGAACTTAGCGCTTAAAAATATCGAGTACGACTGACGAACAACTGTTAAAATATAAATTATAAATCTTTCGGTCGCAGCGCAGAATAGTCTGAAGCAGCGATTCCCAACCTTTTGATATCCGCGTACCACTTGCATATTTTGAAAAATGTTCACGTACCACTTGACTTAATAATCTTTTTTTCATTTTTTTTTTTTTTAAGAATCAAAAAATAAAATAACATTATTTTCTAGAGTTGATGCTTTTTTATAATTAACTTTGTCGATTTAATCTACATAAATACATAAACAAAGCATTTAATGCACAAAAAATAACATATGGTAAAATATTTATAGCTATAATTAATTATAATGAATATAAATGAATACTTTAATGTGACAGTTTATTTTGTATTTATTAAATTAATGAGAACGTCAGTATCGAGCTTCATGTTGGTTATTTTATGTCTGAAGCTGTCTTCTATATTCGTTTTGTTCCTATATCATAGATATTTATAAAATCAGCTAATATATTAATATATATTTGTATCAAATGTATTATTGAATGGTAATAATTTTAAAAATAAAACTATTCCTTTAAAAAAAAATTTCCGCACACCATTTGTGGTACGCGTACCACAGGTTGGGAACAGCTGGTCTAGAGCAAACCAACATGACGCGAACGTGATCTTAAATTGTAGTTCGCGTTCGCGATCGCGCAAGGGAAACCGTACCTTAACAATACAACGCGACCAAAGCGTCCAACATTTGCTTCATCGATACGATACGAGTCCAACTACGCGTCCTGTGTGTTGGAAAGAAAGTCAAATGCCTAATCCAGGGCCGTATCAGCGATTCGTGGGGTATACGAAAAAAAAAATTGTTAATGCTTTCCGCCACAAAGGTGATTGAGACCCTGCAACGTTTCCCGTTTTAAAAAAATTATGTGTGCTAAGTTGGTCGAAAGTATTTTTACGTTACATTAACGCCTTAATACATATAAAAACTTATTTTGTATTGCACATTCTCATACACGTGCAATCAATATTATGATTAAATTGTTGCGTATTATTATGACGTATGTAATAGGCTTATCGTAGGTGCGTTACCCCAGTACCCGTACTTTCGAAATCATGAATTGTAATCGCACAGTATTATGTACTTTATTTTGTACAATTTTGTACAACCCCCAAACCCCTCCGAAATCCAATTTCATCTTACCGGTGATGAAATTGGATTTCGGAGGGGTTTGGGGGTTGTACAAAATTTAATTTTGGTTGTAAAAAATTGTACAAAATAAAGTACATAATACTGTGCGATTACAATTCATGATTTCGAAAGTACGGGTGCTGGGGTAACGCACCTGGTTATCGTTGCTCTAGTTGAATATACATACATTTCATAAACAATATTGATTATGGTATTTTGTAAAACTTGAAGTGGTGAAGTCTCTTTTTATATTATTTCTGAACGAAGGCAAAATTCATCATATGCTTCAATTCCACCATTTTAACCAATTCATAAAATAATTTATATATCATGACAACTCTTAATCAATATATCTGAATCAACAGTAAATGCCAGTATCAAAAAGAAATCCAAAATAGTTGTGAAAATGATTCAACTTTACAAATATTTGATGTATAAATACAATTGCTTGATCTAATATTGACAAAAGATTCTTCTTCATTTATCGAACATGATATAGGAAAGTTTTCATAATTAAACATTGGTTTCTTTACATTTTTTCTTATAGATTTAAATTCTGGTGTTATTGATTTGTTTGCATATAATAGCATCTTTTTTTTTTTTTTCATTAAACCCATTTCTCGATTCTCATATAAAAACTGTTTTAGGTTTTTCTAATTATTTACAGAAAAATTCGTTAAAATTTTTTCGTTCTGCTGAGTTTGATTAATAGTATTTAACAAATTATAATATATTACTCGACTTTGTCCAAATTTGTATGACATTTAAAATTCAACTAGAGAAAAAGCTTTACTTTTATTTGCTGGTATTTTTTATAGATTTATTGACTTCTGATAACGTCTTATTTATTTATTTAAATTGAATTTTCACTGAATTCTTAAAAAATTATTTTTACAGATTTTAATCTGCACTCCCATGATAAAAACAATTATTACCTACCTAAATATATTAAACCCATCTACAAATAATAAATAATCTTTATCTACGCCTTTACTTGGTGTAACCTTTACAAATATTTGGTACTTGAATGCATTTAATTAATAATATAATATTGTCAAATAAGAATTCAAACTATATTTGTAATAAATGTAAACCATTGTATTTTGAAAAAACCTTAAAATTTTTCAAGTGTCAGAGCGTGGGGCTCAAACGAAGAGTCCAAAGAGCGTAGTCCAAAATGTGGGTTCCAGTCACCTAAGCATTAAAACAGCCCTGCACACTTAGTTTATATTAGAATAAAAAAAATATGTATTTGACATTAAAAATTACTTTTCGTCTCACTAATTTTGTACATTTTATAACCACTATTCAATTATAGTTTTATTTTTCACTTTTTATCATGAATGGTATTCAAAAAAAATAATTGTCACGTATACCATTCATCTTGGAATAGGATTGATACAATAAAAAAAAAAAAAAATGAAAAATGTTTCACTTATATTTAATACCACATTGAAAGATTTATATTTATTTTCAAAAACCATATTGATTACAATTCTTTAGCCAAGTAAATAAAAACCATTATTTGATTATCTTTATTACAGAATACAGCAGAAATCACAGTAAGTAAATCCTCGTGGGATACTCGATATCTCGTTATAGGGCACAACGGAGCCCACGTAGGCCCATTGCGTCCATATTTTAGATGCCTCTCTCTTTCTCTCTCTCTATATATATATATATATATATATATATATATATATATATATATATATATATATATATATATATATATATATATATATAGAGAGAGAGAGAGAGAGAGAGAGAAAAAGAGAGGCATCTAAAATATATATATAAATTTATCCTTTTTTGACCTTAAGCCAAACGCACATGATATCTGATAGAAGTCCGATAGTGTAATTCCCCGCCTAGTCTCCTAATAAAAGGCATTTCGAATCTACAAAACAACGAGAGACATTTTATTCTTCAATTGACTCATACAAATGTATATTTTATAGCAGTGTAATCCAGCCTACCGTCCCTCAAATACTTTTTTCTTATCCCTAAAGAAAATATATAATAATCTAAAACTCTTATTATAATATGTAATTCACCAAATGTATTTACATTATTAAAATAAATTTAGGATATCATATTTTAATAAAATATTTTGCTTTATATTTATAAATTAAAACACTTATTATTTGAAAACGAATTTATATTGTTTTTTTTTTAAACATCTTGTAATGACAGTATACTATTACTCGTATTTATTATTTTTTCTTCTTTCTTTACTCATCTCATTAAGACCTGTATGTCTCTAAATTAAATTGTGAAATAAAACACATTGGATATCACTAATCAATCTAAACACGTTTTATAATATCTACAGTAGCATTATATCAATTTATATAGCTACAACGAGTAACAACGCTATTAAAATACGCTCCATAAATGGAACCAGCAATGTTTGCGAAAAAATTAATATAATTTATTTTATAATTTTCACATAGTTATTATAGTATTTATTATACCGTCATGTAGATATTTATATAAAATTATTTAAGTTAAAGATTTTTAGATTACAGTGTATGCGTAGTCCACTATAAATCCAAAATCCCATATAGTACTGTGAATACAGTATAAACTTTTTCTAGTGATTCTAAGCTTTAACTTAAAAGTAAGTTTTTCCCGGTCAGTTAAAGCTATGAAGTAGCTGAATCGACAAATGCCTTGAAGTTTTTATAATGTCTGCTTAAACATTTATGGGCATCTAACTATTATAAATACACTTGCAAATCTCGATCTATAATTTACGAACATCCGTCTCGGTCAATTTCAGCAATGTAAGGGGAAGAGGGACAAGAGTTATTTTTCAAAACCCGTTTGAGATACGAAGGAATACTTACCAATTGCAAAATACAACTTTAAAATTGAGTTTTTGAACTTGGGAATTATTTGAAGCAATTATTTGTTTGAATTTTATAAACTCTACATATCTTTCTTCGTGGATTCAGTGGTGCCAAATGCTATTAAACCTCTAATCCAATATATAAACGCATCTACACAATGATATTTTCTTAATGAAAATTATTTTATTGTATATTTTTCAGGAAATATAAGAAAAGAGATTTCAACATAATTTTGGTAATATAAGTAGTAAAAGAAATTATAAAATACACATATTTTTTGTTTTTATATGTGTTATTATATTCATACGCTAGAAATATTATAATTGAAAATATACTTATATCGATCGAAATTTTAAGTTCAATAAATTTAAAGATTTAATATAATTGACTACTATATATTATTTTAGATTATTTAAATAATCATTTTTATTAAAGAAAAAAGGTCGAAAACAAATTTATAAATTTAAAATCGATATATCTTACAAAAAATTTTTTTTCGCATACTCTAACCTATATTTTATATAATGATGTATATTTTGAAATAAAATTATAATTTTATAACAATGGATTTTAACATTAATGGTGTAAAAAGTTTTTTATTTTATTAGCTAATGTATGAATTACAAACAAATTCAAATTCAAATTAGTTACATTAAAATAAAAAATTGTTAAAATGTTTTAATATTCATATTTATAAAATATTTCATAGCTATTAATTTCCCTGACCCAGTAAATATTCATTATATTTTAATTCAAATAATATTGTTTTATATAAGTATTTATATTTTTAATAACAAGAAAAAATTTTATGTAACTCTATTTAATTTAACTCTATTAAATTTTTTAAATTTTACTGAATGTACAAGTTTTAATAATTTTTTATTTTATTATTATTAGAACAAATTCTTCAGAATGTAAATTGCGTTTAAAATTGAGATTTTATTTTTTTAATTTTTAATTGAAACATTATACATTACATCTTTCTAAGATCTTTAATTAAAAATATTTCAAATTATTTCAAACGTAACTATAGCATTGGTGTTTTATTTAATATATTTTAATTAATATATAAGTAAATTAAACAAATTTCATTACAAAAGTTCACATTAAAAACGTATAATTTTGCCGTTTGAGATAATTCTCATTTATTAACAAACATTTGAACTAATATACGAATAAAAAATTTAAATGACAAATAATTTTCAATTATAGTATGTCACGAATAAACGATTATAATATTATGATGATGATAATATTTTAAATACTATGTATAAATATTCACTATCAAATTTCTAAGCTTTTATCAAACGAACAACGGTGGAATAATTCTGATAGAATTAATTTAATACTGTACAGCATATTAAATCAGCTCTATTAAATGTAATCAATGCATACAACATGAATGCGTGATGAAGATATAAAATTCGAACACGATTTTTTTTATCAAAGAGCTTTGGTCTATTTGCTTATGATAATTAAAACCATGTGTAGTCTTTGTGGTTGCAATCCAAGTTAATTTGAAATTAAATGTCTGGGGGCCTTTTATCAAAAGATTTTCATTGTGAGAACTAATATTGTGCACGACAATGAATAGCGGAATTTCAAGAGATGTGTATTTCACATCGCGTTAAATAATTCTATGTTATAATATCATGAGCTATATAAGTTCAAAAATAAAGTAACGAATATGTTTTAATTCACAAGTTAAATCCGTCGAGTAATTAATTAATATCTACGAGCTGAAAAGTAGATATGCATGGGTCTTTAAAATGCATTCAGTTTTTAATTTTTGAAGTGAACTGCAGCCCGAGTATTTATTAAGCATACATAAACCAAGGACATAGGTATATTGTAAAGGTATGTAAATTACAAATTGTATTCAGGGATATTTATGATAAAATTTGTGTACGGCTTGTATAATGTATTCGGCTACCACATATGGTTGTAACAATCGAGAAATTATGCAAATAAAATTTGAATAAATATAATATATTAATAATTAAATATTAAATTAATACCGTGGTCCAAAATGCGGGTGTCTTTCACTATACATTAGTCGTGATCGATACCGCAGTAATGTGGAACAGTTACATTTTATTGTTACCTAACAGTATCGTTAATAATATAAAAATACAAAAAAATTATATTTAACGTTTCTTGATTTTTAATAACGTTCTAAAAAATAAAAAAATAACACATAATACAACGTGGTATATGAAAATTGTTTTTTTTTTTTTTCATTTCTAATGTATGTTTGATGATTTAAGAATTTATGAGATAAATTCGGTAACATTAAGAGAATACGGTTTCTGCATTCTTCATGACATTCTTATGTGAAAAACACATTATTACGTATTGTTTCGAAATTTTTATTTCTGATGTAAAACATGTTTTTGCGCGCTTGCGAGGGGGAAATAAGTATGTAAGTATACTATACTACTAGTGTATCGTTTTCGACTGCAGTAGTACTGGATTATCGGTGGTTCTCAAGAGGGGACGTCCATTGTGTCCATTGTTCACTCCTGTCTCGTACGTATATTTTAGCATAATGAAAATACATTTTTTAAACTTCCTTCAATCAAAATAATTATCAACACACTCTAATGCTTCACGTCTACCAGTTATATGTTTTTCTATCAGTGATCATGGTTTATGTTCATTTCCGTTAAATAAAACATTATATCTTAATCTTTAGGTGAACTTTTCATCTTCTTACATTTTAGTGCGATGAATGTAATAAACTTTTCGTTTATATATTTATTGGTATTATTATCAAATGTAAATATTATGTTCTCGGTGTATTAAAAAAAAAAAAAAAAATGTGAACGATTTGATGATAAAAGTGAACTATTGTAACCCGTAAAATGCACATCAACAAATAACCATTGCATTGGCCCCACAAAAGTTATGCACCGACGGCATGACGACGCGCGCGTTTGTTTACGCGTCTCGTACCGTGTTCGCACCATACACCGTGCGAGTCGATCTCTGCTGTAACGCGCGTTCCGAAATTACCGTAACGATGACCGATTGCTACCGCGGGACGTGCGCGTGCGACGGGTGCAAGCCGCCGGACGACGACTCGAACTCGTTGCTGTGCCGGGCCAGGGACGCGTGCCGCGAGGTGCGCAGCTGGAGCGGCCGCAGCGCGGTGAGCGCGTGGACGCCGCACGACGGCCAAATGGAGCGGCTGCTGGTGGCCGAGTGCAGTGCGGTGGTCGACGACGGCGGCGGCGACGACGAACAGGACTCCGGCGGCCGGAGCGGCAGTATCGCGGACGCGCTCGTGTACGTGGCCAACCGCGCCCGGCTGGTGCTGGCGCACGTCGTGCTGCTGGCCGCGTTCGTGATCGGCGCGCTCGTCGTCCCCGTCCGGTCCACAGCGTTCCTCGTCCGCCGGCTGAACGCCGTACGCCGCGTGCACGACGCCCAACGATGCCGACCGCACCGCGAGCACCCGGACGCCATGTCCGCGGTCGGCTACGTCTGGACCGAGTTCCTGGTACACGCGGTCTTCGTGGTCGCCGTCAACCTGGTCGTGCTGTTCCTGGTGTACGCGCCCGTCTACCACGTGCTGTACCGCGTCCTGGGCGCCGTCCTGCGCCTTCTGGACATTGTACTCGCGCCGTTCAGATGCGGCACGATGGCCGCCGCCGCGTTTCTGTGACGAGGTGTACGCGAGCACTCGCAACGCTCGGTAACTCCGAAACGTTTCCGAATCTTCTATCGGTCGGCGAACGGGTGCGTAGATGGTCTCGGTGACTCGCCGCGCGCATAGATGCAGGTTTCCGTGCCGCTACGTGTGTCCGGATTTGAAATTAAAGATTTCATTCGATCCGATCGCTACGACCGCGTGATCAGTGAACGCTGGCCAGGCGCAGCACACGTAGGACGTCGCAGGACGATTGTCGACCGTCGGTGTTGCACGCACGCGTCGGTGGACGAGAAGCGTGACGGACCGGTTGGTCGCGTTCCTCGTCCGTCGACTGAACGCCGTACGCCGTGTGTGCCCAACGCTGCCGATCGTCCTGCGAACATCCGGGCAACCTGTCCGGCGTCGGCTGCGCCTGGCTGCAATTCGCTGTTCACGCGGTCATCGTGGTCGTATAAAATCAAATGTTTAATTTCAATACCCGTGGCTTCGCCGAAACCTAAATGTATGTGTATGGTGAATCAACTAACCGTCTACGCAACCACTCACCAATCGATAAAGGGTTTAAAAATGTTCTAATACAAGGGTCACCAAATGGCGGCCCACGAATGCGTTTTAACCGTTTTAATATGTTGAGAGAAATATCCAATAATTCAATACGTAATTATCATCAAGGCTGACTGTTATAATAATAAATGTTGCAGTTAATTTTTTATCTTTGTATATCATCACTGCATTAGAGGAAACGAATGCAGTAAGAGTGGTTATGAAGATGGACGTTGAAGGGAAAAGAGGAAGAGGAAGACCAAAGAAGAGATGGTTGGAGACTTTGGAGAATGACATGAGGGCTGTCGGTGTGTGCAGAGGAGATGTGATTGACCGAGTAAAGTGGAGGTGTAGGACAAGGGTGGCCGACCCCAAATAGTTGGGAGGAAGGCGAAGTAGAAGAAGAAGAAGATATCATCACTGCATTATTAGGTTTTTTTCGGCTGCAACAAATATTATACTAGCTGTGAAGCATATCTTATCTTATCTGTTTTATTATTTATTTGAAATTTCATTGCGACAAGTCGACAACTCGTTGAGTCACGTATATTAACACACGTACAACACGTCAGTTCGTCAGTTATCGGTGAGACGGTGGTGTCTGTTGCGACGTAATTTTTGTTCGTCCGTTTTGTTTATTAATTTTCGTAATTAAATAATATATATTATTCTTAATAATAATTTGTTTAAATTTGAATATGGATGGAAAAAGAAGAAAAGTATAGAATGAAAACAGACAATTTTATTCTGAATGGATGGACTTATATTGTTTTATTTTACCAGATAGAGTAGGTGCCTTACCGGTTTGTTTGATTTGTACTCAAACAGTAGCTGTTATGAAAGTGTTATGAAAGACACACAATTCATTTGCTGAAAAATTCTCATTGGGTACTGGCCTTCGTAAAATCTAAAAATGAAATATAGATCGACAACTTAAATTTTGAGCCACGCAATGACTGAACAACAGGAATGTCCACAAGCTTCTTTACAAATTTCGAGGATACTCGGTAAACATATGAAGCCATTTTCAGATTCTGACATTGTTAAAGAATGCATGCTTCAATCTGTAAATATACTTTATGAAAAAAAAAAAGGAAATTGTTGAAACTTTTCGTCTTATCACAATATCAGCATCCACTAACACGAGAAATACTGAAGTACTGGCCAAAGATAATCACAATCAGTTGAAACAAGATCTATCTACAGCTGATTTTACTAAATGCATTTACTAAATGCCATCAATTTATTCGTTATGCACACTGAGTACTTAACAGATATTAGAAGTGTACTGATCGTGATTTATTTGAATTTTTATTTAAATGGTGGACAATTACAATATCTAAAGCACATTCACTGTCACGGAATCAACTAATGTTGTCAACGGATTTTCTTTCAACGAAGGCTTGGGAATAAAATCATTTTAGTTCTTTCTCTTCCTTCTCTAGTTATCTCTTTCCGGCACGGTGGGATATACACAGTCCCACCAAAAAAATAACCTTTCCGGCACGGTGGGACAAATAGTATACCACCTATAAAATATTTTTTTTTCTATTTTTAGTAACTTATTGGTTTAATTTAAAATATTTAATATGTTTTCCATTATATATGGCTAATGCGTGTACATTTCTAGAACTCTTCGATTATTAAATATCGGTTAATTCATTTTTTCAAATTATTATATTTAAAAATTTATTTTTAAAACTTAATGTTTAATTTTCTCCTTATCGAATCGACCGATTTGTATGATTTTTTTTTCATTTAGTTCTAAATATAATATAGTTCAATTTAATATTGGTTTTGATTATCTGTTCTAAATATATGGCCCAATATTTGTGCATTAATGAGCGTCCATTATATGTCCCACCGTGCAATAAGTGTTAGTCGCGTCAGTACACATTTCGACGCCGTAATCGGTATACCCGCGAGTTTTGTTCATATAATTGTGTTTTACGTGTTTGTTGTTTAAAAGTACGGGTGATTTTATTTAAATATGTTTCGATTGGTAAAAGAAAGTGAAATAAATGACATTTTTGAAGATTTACCATCTAATGACGACAGTATTTCATCAGTGGACAACTCGGACGATGATGATACATATTTCCCAGAGCTTTCTGTTCCAACCTGTCCACAATTTGTTGTAGTTAAATCGTCTAGTTCTTCAGTAACGAAGAAGAAGATGTTGAAATTTTTAACATTGAAGAAAATAGATGATATATTTTACCAATTCCGAAAAAACACGATTCAGTCGTAGAATAAATCAAAATGAAATAACAAATAATAAATATGTTATCAATAACACCGTACACTTTTCCCTCCTATTTAACAAAATATTGAAATAAGAGAAAATGAAGAACTTGCTTATAAAGTTTTTATATGCTGTTTATCATAGTTAATAGTAGGAATGTATAGATACCAATGATTCAATCTACATGAAACAAAAATAAAATAATCGAATCCTTAAATTTATTATATGAACAGGCACAGTGTGTGAGCAAATATGAGCTCAGTATGCACGGTGGGATATATGTAATCCCACATATTGTTACTCCTGAGTTTCATAACTAAATTTTTTTTTTTTTATTTGATAATTGTTTCTAACATATTTTTAAATATATATATGAAAAAAAAAATTAAAAAAAAAAAAATTTAAGTACACGTGCAAGTAAGGTCTGGAAAACATACAGAAACCTGTGCATGAAAGAGTTATTGCAGTAAAATTATATTATTATTTAATACCCACAATTCAGCCATAATGGTATTAGCAAATAAAAAATATCAAATACTGATAAGTCAGTGCAACACACGTGCTGACTGAATTTTGTTTGGTATTTATTATTTATTACCTATTTTATTTTATTTAAAATAAACACCTGTTCTCAATTAGGAAAAAAATTAAATAAAATTAATAGGATATAAATTATAAATATAAGCCACAATTAATTTTTAAATAAAAATTAAACATATGGGTAATAAACATCATCAACTAGTAACTAAGTTACTGTTTATTATTTATTGCTCATAATTTCATGATGAATCAGACTATTAAAATTGTAAGTTAATTATTAATTAGTAAACTGTACTAAATACTCTCAAACGATACACTCTGTAACAAATTTAATGTAAAATTAATATTTTTTTCATACAGAGTAAGATTATGCAATGAATAATGTCTTGATGTACGAGAAAAATATAAATTAACGTTTATATTTATAATTTTAAAGACTAATCGTTATGAAAAAAAGTACTTTATTATAATACATTTTAATTTTTTGTAGGTATCAAAACTTCTTCAAGTTCTACTAAAAGAACAAATTAACTTAGTAAAATGTCTATTTTTATATATTAAGTATTAATCATACACTGTTGATTGGTGGATTGCATCATATACCTAAAAACATCAATAATTGTTAGATTTAAATTATTGTTGAACACAAGTTTTCGTATAATAGAAACCATATGAACAATTTTATTCTGAAAATCATGTACTAAACTAGAAAAACGTACAAGTCGTGAAACTTGTCCTTTCTATTTTTCTATATTTAATTTCAGCTTAATTTTTGCATACATCGTTATGGTAATTATCTTCGATAATTCATGAGAATCATGCTAATACTTCGATAATGTGTTACTCAACCACAGTCATTTCAAATATATTTGCATGTTTTACTTAACTGAAAAGAAGATTTTAATTTAGAACGAAGACATTTTATCCTATTTCATCTTATTATTTTATAAATATGTATATAACATAAATTCATGCATTTTTGTATAACGTTCAATATCTTTTTTAATCAATAATTTATGATTAATAAATAATGAATGTAGATATCAATAATTTATGATATCTACATTCATTATGACTTTCCAAAAATGTAAATCATACGAGGTTTTATGATATTTTTTAAATATTATTTAAAATAATATATATATATATTCTGATATAATGCTGTACTCTTTTATTGTTTGATTTTTTCCCCACAACTGATGCGACGTATTATGGCAAATAATATGGTATCATCATGAATACATAATTGATAAGTGAGTATAAAAAATATAAGTAATTAATCATTAGCACAAAATACTTATACTATTTCAATACTTATTCTACTTTATTTTACTTTACTTACTTTAAAGTTTTTTTTTTTTTTATTTTACATTTAAATACATACATATTATACTATAAATGTTCTATTTAATAAAACTTATTAACTTCATTACATAACACAACAGAGGTTCCAAAAAATACAGTTGAAGTAATAATAAAATAATACATATATTATAATTTGATATACAGTTAGTATTCAATAGTTTCAATAAAATCCAGTTATTTTAAACGTAAATGACAAACAATAGCAATACTTTTAGAATATAACTAAAATAACATAGGTATTTTATATAAACTAATTGTAGCTTATATATTTTTGTTTTTTTTTATAAATAGTATATCAAATTTAAACAAAATGTTAATTTTTTCTGCATTCTTTACGAAATATAGTTTACCTATAGTTAAACTATTTGCATTTACAGTTTGCGTAAGTTTATTAATTTTTTGTTCAATTAAACTTATTCATCACTTCTAATGAAAAATGTATTATTCTTTAAAAACTTTTTATACTTAGACATATAAAAAAAAGTTATCCTTCTTTTGAAAATAATTAATTTTATGTTTTTTAATAATAATTAAAACAATGTGAATATTGAGGCAAGAAACGTTATACACTAAGTTATAACAATAACTCAAGAATTTAATCACCATGCAATTCGCACTATTATTTTACTTAATGCATCTCTCACATTTGCGGTATATTAATTTATTATTAAAGGGTTTTCGTTAAAATGATAACAGTACAATAAAAGCCATTCAACGAATATTATCTAAAAATATGAATCTTATATCGCTTTTTTAAATCTGTAGTCAACACTACTTGTCAATTGTACAACTAAACAACGAGGTTAAAGAGTATTAATTTTGACTAACAATGAAATAAATAGTTCTTTATCATCTCGAAAAAGTAAAAATTATTCTCATTATTCTTCAGTTAATAACATTATACCGTATAAATAATTTTTTTACTAATTTATATTTTATATTTACAAGAATAATGATTTTCGTGTAGGAGATAATACATCATACGTACAAACACTACTATGAACGTTCTTTGAACAATTATAAAGTTAATAA
The DNA here is from genome assembly GCA_034509805.1 of Sipha maydis. NCBI lineage: Eukaryota > Metazoa > Arthropoda > Insecta > Hemiptera > Aphididae > Sipha > Sipha maydis. Next base: position 113,655 of record JASXSY010000445.1, read on the forward strand.
CATAAAATTATTATAAATATTTTATCGCGTTTAATAAACATAAAACATTGAATTATTTTTTAAATCCTAATATAAATATTATTATTTAAAAATATTCTAATACATATTTTGAACAAAATTAATTATATACTAATTTTGTTTATTCTTAGATTAATTTATACTAAGTAAATACTGTCCAACATTATTATGCCTTATAAATAAGTATAAGTTATAATATAAAAAAATATATATTTATGTATGTACTCGTATGTGCATTATTGATTTTAGAAAAAGAAAAACTGAATTCATTAAACATACAGAATTCTCTTTAGATTTCTTTCCCGTTGTGTATTTAAAATAATTCTTAAAACTTTTCAATTTACATGATAAAAGACAAATTTTATTGAATGATACTAGTGTAGGTGTATAATTGTAGATATAATTATAAACAGCTTAAATTATATTGCAAAATATAATGTATAATATATAGGTAACTAAAGAGATTTAAAATATTTTTCACTTGCCTACTTCAGACACATTAAAATAGGTATCTTCCTCGTGACGTCAGGCTTGATCATCGTGTATCATAGGTTCTAACTAAAAGCAATTTTTTAATAACAGCGTGTATTATTATATTCAAGTTTGTGTTCAGCTCATTGCATACATATGCATATTTAAGTTTTCATTCTATATATAACTTTTTTGCTGATAGGTAAAACATATATTTATTACGTAACTTATGCGTAAGGATATATTATTAAAGGATTAATTAGATAATTAAACACGAACACACACACCAAATGTGATTCACAACAAAAATTTGAATTTGATTATATATAAACATATAAAAATGGAGCCAAAAATGTATAACAATTCATCAATTGAGAATGGCTAGGCTGATTTGGCTCAAATTTTTTTTTTAATTGTTCGTAATTGCCAGGAGAAGGTTCTTACACAGAAAAATTTGAACGTTATTTATAATATTAATATATTTATTAATAATTTTTATTAACACCGTGAGCCCGTGTCGTATAACCCCTATGTGACAAAGTATTTTATTATGTTGCTGTGTAGGTTCAGTTTATTAAACGGCAAATAACAATAAACATGTATTAATGCAATAATCTTTTTCGCATTTTATAAAAGTAAAAATATAAAGAAACTTTATGTTCAGTGACTATACATTTATGTATATTATTGCCAAGTGGCCGAATGATTAAAATTATCTTTACATGTGTTTCGAAACAAGTATTCTTGAAAATTGTATTAAATATATTATCTACATTTTAACTTTAAAAAAGTAAATCATTTTCACTTAATTTTATTGAGTATTTAGTTGAATTTTGATCGCGTAGTCGTAATATTATATTGTTAACGTTCACGCCTTTTATAATTGTTTTTTTTTTTTATTTATTTTTTTTTTTTTTTGTATACTTTGTATAATGAGTGAAATAAGTGTAATGAAATTAATTAGGGAAGTATTAGAAGATTATCGGGAATAATAATATGTTTTTATATTTGTTGTTTAATTATAATTATAAACTAGTATATTATCTCTCCAATCCTTATAGTGATCTTCCTGTATAAATTGTACCTTGTGTAATAAGTATAAGATGAGATAATCAGCTACTATTTTAAAATTAAAAGAGAAAACAAACTCTTTCTTTAATTTACTACCAATGACTTTATTTTAAATTTAAGACACACATTAATATATATATATTAATTTATTATAAAGAACATTTTTTTTTAAATATTTTTCTACTATTGTCACTCTTGACGACCGTGGTAGGACTGAGAAAAAGAGACTGGGCGACCATCGATGACCGGCCTTTTTGTCTTTCATGTTTTTTGCTTGTGTGTGTAAACGTATGTATGTATGTCATATCTTATCGTTTATTTATCTTATCTTTTAATACTTACAACTAATTCTTATACTTAATGGCTGTCAATTATTATAATTATTTTATTATACATTTTTAAATTTTAAAAAGATATTTAAACCTTGCATGTAGAACAATCCGTTGAAAGAGTTATGAGAAAGCAATCTGTCAAGAAACTAAAATAATTTATTATGTTCATTAACACCAGGGGTCGGCAACCCACGGCCCGTGAAGCAATTTTTTTGTGGCCCGCACAGGGATGGTTAATTTTTACGTTTTATTTTTGTTCGATAATATTTTTCATATAATCTCCAATATTATTGAATTCCTTTTTCGTTATAAATAAAATCTAATCTATTCGTTAATAGTTAATATAGTCAGTTTAATCTATAGAATTATTATTATTATTATCTGGTCAGAGTCGAAGATAATGATTGCACTACTCAGTCATAACATAGATTAAACATAAAAGTATATTTAATCTATGGTCATAGTTACTTTGCAATTGTAGCGATTAGTATAACCCGTGATTATGCCCGTAAGTGTGATTTGTCTGTGTTTGTAATGGTTTTATTTTACAAGTACTGTACTTGAAGTATATCTTACAAGTAGATTCAAACATTTTGACGACTAATATATGTTCTTTTTTTTTTTCAATAATTCTTGGGTTGATTTACGAGTATACTTTTTCGTCGAAAATAAAAGTAGCAGTAATGAAAGAATATAGCATAAAACGGTATTATGATAGTGAACATAAATTAAATTTTGAAAATATCATTGTTGATTTTAAAAAAATAAAAATTAATCATTTTAAATTTTTGTTAAATAACGACAATTTTTAAATAAATTACGAGGTTCTAAAAAATTATTTTCGGGCAGCAACTGACAATTCACACAAAAACTTATAGCGGTGATTGCGTGTACATATACGTATATGTGAACAGACATTTTTTATTGTAAAATACAGAAAATATAAGCACTCTTCACTCCTCAGTAATGAACATTTATTAGGAATCTCAACAACAAGTTTGCAAGCTGAAATCGAACAATTAACTAATAAACTGCAGGCATAGAAATCGCATTAATTTACAGATATAAAATATTTTATTCAATTCAATTCAATTAAAAGCGATTTTTTCCAGTAAAATTTGTATTTTTTTATACTCATATTTCCATGCAAAATATAATAGAAATACAATTATTAGTATTATATCATACGTAAATTGTTTTTTTATTAATGTGGCTCTTGATGAACAATTAAAAACAAAATAGCCCCCATAGTTAAAAAGGTTGCTGACCCCTGATTGACACTATTAAGTGCAGAATTGAATTAAATGACTGATGATATTGAAAATCATGTTATGATGATGGTAAAAAACTCACTATTTTATTCAAATAAACTAGACGAATCAATGAACATAAGTAGTAAAACACTTCTTTGTTTTAAAGGCTAAGTATGAAGGAGAACTGCAGGAATAACTTCTTTGTTCGCTCAACTTGCCGGGTAGAACAACTAACTAGGAAATTTTTGAAGCACTTGATAATTATATTCAGAATCACGGAATCGAATGGTAAAAGTGTATTGGGATAAGTACAGATGGTGCTGTAAACATGGTTGGTATCTTTCTGGCAATGTCGCAAAAGTGAAAAATTTCGATCACCTAGATATTTTGTCTACCTACTGCGTTTCGCATTGTAAACAACTTGCTTCAAAAAAAAAAAAAAAAAATGTATGCAGACCTATTTGAAGTATTTTCTATTAAAATTGTGAATAATATTCGTTATAAAGTACTTAATTTAAGGTTATTTGAATCACTTTGTGTATAAATGGTTGCTCAATATATACACCATCTTCTTCATGCAGAAGTTAGATGACTGTTAAAGGGGAGAATTTTATTCCGACTGTTAGTTCTATGCGAAGAAGTTAAATTTTTTTTTTCCAGCTGCAAAATAATGTGAAATTTTAAAAACTCATATTCGATGATGAGTGGGTAGCTAAACTAGCATACCTGGTAGGTATTTTTTTATTTTTAAATTAACTAAACATATCCATGCCAAAAACATCTTTATAATATATTTACAGTACAAGATAAAATTGATGCTTTTCAAAAAATTAATATAAATATTACTTTGGCAAACGTGGTTGGCTGAAGAGGATCTACAAATATTTCCAAATGTTGATGGATATATAAAAAAGAAGGACCTCAACTAGCTGGTAGTACACATTATACAACAGCATTTACAATCACTTACAGAATCATTTTGCCATTATTTTCCAATAAAAGGAAGTTCTAGACATGGTAATATCTGAATAATAGATATGATTTGTAACAAAGAAAATAAGAAATTTAATAAAACCGAAAAAGAGAGCCTCATTGATTTATCATCCGATTCCACACTCAAAACTAAATTCATAGTTTCCAAAATCTCGTTATTGGCTGTACGTTAAAAATAAATATCCATTGCTCGATGAAAATGCAATTAAAATTTTAATTCAATTTTCAACTACGTATTTATTCGAAAAAACATTCTCGTCTGTCACAGCTATTAAAACACGGTACCGATCTCAGCTAGAAATAAGTAATGCTCTACGTCTTGCAGTGACTACATAGAAGCCAAAATTGCACGAACTTCTTCAAAATAAATAGAAACAAATGTCACATTAAGACTTATATGTATATACCTACTCACCATTTATAAACTAAGCTTAAATTAATCTATATATATATATATATATATAAATGAATTCTTATTTCCTTGGTCACGGCATCACGCATGAACGGCTGGACCGATTTCGTTAATTCTTTTTTTGTTGTTTTCGTAATTATCAGGACAAGGTTCTTATGTAAGAAAAAATTAAGAAGTTGCACGGAAAATTAAAAATTAATATAACTGTGTAAATTGTATACTTATCACGTTAAGTGCCATGTGGCCGCCGGCTGCCTTACTTAATGTTATTTTTAAAACGTTATCGGGATTTTTATGTTGTCATTCGTGAAATGCTATTCAATTGTCGTTACCGTGTAAATATTATAGCTAACCTATGGTAAATTTTATCCTCTATGTAATGGTGCTATTTTCAAACGCATAACTACAGCGCCAAAGATATAAAAAAGATAGGCAAATACATTGGTATTGAGGCAGCCCGCGGTCGCATGACTCTAGTGGAATAGTACACTGCGGCCGCCGCGGGTACTAGGCTGCCTAAAAATCACACAACCATCCTTATGATTTTGCGGCCTCATGGCACAGCGGCCCGCGGGTTTCCAGTTTCTTGCAACCTGACCTTTTATTTTTGGGTATGTTTTATCGGCGTGTACGAGTATAAATATATATGTATTCCTTTGGTTATGGTATTACGTAATTACGGTTTATCGAATAAAACAGATGCATCCGTCAAAATCCCACAGTACAGAAAGTTTATTGATAAGTGTTAATCATTTTTTAAAAAGTTTTGGTATGGTTGTTTTTAAAAATGCCAGCAATTAGCCGTACAAACTCGCAGAACTCGTAATTCTGCGAGAGTCAAAGAGCAAGTCAAACTGTCGAGCAACGCGAAGCGCATAATGAAGTTGAATGGAATCGATGGAATCAAAATCAACAACATAGAAATAATGCGTTAAACCCCTATCGAACTACATTCAATTATAACGTGGAAATCGATTACAGTTCACAGAAAATCGTTATTTGACCAATGAACGTTGGGTGCCAATATTGCAAGGCATTTAAGTTTAAAAATGAAGCTCCTGGATTATGTTGCGCGAGCGGTCAATTCAAATTGACGCCATTGGTTCCGCCACCAGAGCCACTAAGTCCATTGATTTCCGGAAATGGGCCAGATTCTAAACATTATTTGATATAAACATATCCAGCAATATAATAATTGTTTTCAAATAACGTAATTTAGTGCAACAAAAGTTATTCAAGAAAATTGCATACCAAATTTCAAGATTCAGGGTCAAATATATCATCTAACAGATTCCTTATTGCCAACGCCGAATAGTGATTACAAATGTTTGCAAATTTATTTTATGGGCGATTCCGCACAAGTCGATCAGCGTTGTGTACATATCAATTCGGTAAAAAGACCAATTGTGGAATAACTACATACATTTTTTCATTAACATAACGAATTGGATGCATTATTCACGATCGCTTTGAACCATATATCGTCTGATAATCACAAAATTGTTATCAAAGCTGATAAGACGCCTGTAGGACAACACGCGAGACGTTTTAATGCGCCAACAATTGACGAAGTCGCTTGGTAAAAATTTAAAAACAGAGACATTGTTTTACGTAGTGTTTATGGCATCAATCTTGAAAATCCATGTTTTTCACATGGCCTGTGCCCGTGTTGGAATATCAACAAAACTATTTATATACACGCGAAAAAAAAAATAAGAATATTGTTTATCATAAAGCATTAGAATAATAAACACTTTTTCTTTAAATACTTTTTTTTTTAGTTATACCAATTCGAATTCAATATTCATAATTAAGACACGAAAACATCTGTCGGGTCAGCTACTTTGTAATAATTATAGTAACTTATAACTTTCGTCTTAAATAAAAAAAGGGTTTTTTTATTATTTTATATTAATTTAGCGTAAGATTTATCAGGAGAACAGTAATTATTTAAAACGCTGTTACCTCTGAATAAAGAATTAAGACTTAAATATAAATTTTAAATACCATAAAAATATAGGTAATCGGTAGGTGAGAAAATCGATTTAGTGGTCCGTGAGATCTATAAAGTTGGTGACCGCTATTCTATAGTTGCTAAAAAAACTGAAAATATATATATATATATATATAAGAAGACATATCAATAATGATATTAGAAATGTTTTATGTTATCTGTTTTCATTAAAATTTTTCCTAAAGTACCTATACAACAAAAATTTTCATTAAAAATTTCAATATCTATAAAACATAAAACGAACTGTTATAAAATAAACTCTATAAATCAGTAATCTTCAAACTTTTTGACTCGCAACCCGATTTTCTTAACATTCATTTTTTGCGACCTATGTCAGTTTTGTTAGCCAAAAATTATTCAAATTGCTTAAGTCTCAGTATGCAATTGTAGAATTACTTTTATAACTGAATAAATAAAAATTTTGATTTTTCAAGGTATTCTTTAATTTTTATTATATGTAATGATAAAAAAACATTTTCTTTATAATACAACGATATTTACTTAAATTAAACTTTTATTAACATATGGACAACAACAATAATTTATTAAATGTATAGATAAATAACCGGATCTTTTATTTATCAAAGTCTGGTACTCCCTCACGTGACAATGCTGCAAATACTATTCTTATCTTCTACAAATATAAAATGGTACGGTTTATTCGAAGATTATTTTATCCCAAGTCATATGAAATCATTTTTTTGCATTAGACCTAACATACATAATATATAATATATATAAACATGCATTTTTAATATTTCAGTACACTTATCACGACCCATAGATTGAAGACCACTGGTTTAAATGTTATTCTTTATTTTTCACCAGTCGTCAATTATTTTCATCGATTCATTTACAATGATTAGTTTACCGTTTGAAAAGTAATTCACGTGCTTACTAAGTAACATGATCTTGGGCTTAAATGAAATTCCATTCAAATTATTAGTGTTTAACAATAAACGATGAAAGTAGGAACACTGGTTGTTTATTTTTCGAATTAAATACAAACCTTTTACATTACTTTATACCGAAAAAAACCGAAAACGGTATACGTCCTTCTTAGACAGTTTCAAATACATATTAGAAAGCGCACCGATGTGACAGTTTTCAAATTGCATTCATCGTCAAATCTCAGCAAGTGTTTTAGTTTAAACATTTAACAAATGCAAGTTTAATTTTAAGTTTCAAATGTGTAACTCGAAAGCAATTTCAATGGCAATAATCGCAAACGTTCAGTGAAATTCGAATCGCATGTTGCGTCAAATTAAAACATCAAAATATACATTTTTACGTGGACTGTCCAGAAGTAATAGACGTTTTGAAATAATAAGTGGAGAAAACCAATTTTTTGTTGCACACATTTTGAAGGTGTCCGCCGTCGGCTACGTCTGGCTAGAGTTCACCATTCACGCGGTCTTCGTGGTCGCCGTCAACTTGCTCGTACTGCTCCTGGTGTACGCGCCGGTCTAACGCGTCCTGGGCGCCGTCCTGCGCCTTCTGGGCAACGTCTTGGCACCGTTCGTATTCGGAACAATGTTGTTGGAGAACCGTCGGTCGCACCTTAGGTAGACGCACACCAGGACCCGGTTGTAACCGTGCTCGCGGAGAGCATGTTTTCACTTTGCACACCTTGCAAACACCCGTTTCCGGTGATGACAGCCCGAGTCCTCCGGTTGCCTACCGACGTCCGCGGTTCGAGGTGGTCACCTCTTTATTTACCTTTATTTGGAAATAAAATTCGCATTGATAACTAATCGAAAAAAATATGACAATTAAGTGATCGATTCTTATTTTCTAACAATCAAGAGAACATCGTGTTTATAATCATGACACCGAAGATTTGTATAAAATCTCAAAAAGATTATATTATGATGTTTTTTATGATTATAATATAATAATAATAATAATAATATAAAATTGTATATTACAACAAGTGATAAAAGCCCGCGTCTTCAAATGATTAAAGTCCATACGCCTATGCGTAAAATCTTAATTCGTAAATAAATTATTTATATGTATCTATATTAAATACGCATAAATAAATAATACATTATATACATGCTCGGTGACGTATCATAAAATGTTTTTCATATTTTTCCACTCTCCTGTAAAAAACCAATATGAGTTCTAAGTTAACCTACCTCAATCATTATTTACATTGAAAATCTTCAAACGGAATTCCAGCTTAAGAAATTATTGTTAACCGTGCCAATAAATTCCTACATAATTTCCGATTTGAACGACTGTCAGATGTTATGTTCACTGAAAGGTTAATTACACAACTACACACAAATTCACGTTGATGTAATTAATTTTCTTAACATTCAACAATAATTCAATTTTTTTCTCTCTTATGCTGTAAAAGTTCTATCGTTTATTGTTATTTATTTTTCCAGTGTATTATAACAAATATATTTTTTAATTATTGATAATATATACATAATGTATCTTATGTAACAAGCATCACCTTAATCACAAAAACTTCATATTATATTTCCCAATATCTTATCGATTAAAAAAGTGAATCTAAATTGGAAATCAACCAGTCTTAGAAAATAATAATTTGTGTTGTTATACAAATTAATTTACTCCTATTTGTAATATGTATAATAATTATAAAAACGAACAGTATAAATAGATGTAAAATAAACGTATGCTCACCTGTATGGTAAATCGAGCAAAAATAATGTCTTTAAATATAATTAAAATATTATTATAGAACAAAATCCCAGAGATAATTAATAAATAGTCTTGATAAAGCATTATTTTTATATATAATTTTTAATTTATTTATTAATTTTTTTCAGTTTTTATGTAACACGACATTATTAATGTTTTTAATAAACCGATGTAATTCTAATTTAATTTTATACCATTAATAAATTTAATCATGTTGTTCCACTGAAATAAAATTCTGTTTGCAAGCCTGCAATCTCCTTTTCGTTAAAAAAAATACCTAGTAATAATTTGTACTTATTATTTTTTTTTAATTTATAAAAGTATTACGAATAATGAGGTATTTCGAATATTCGTGAAATAATTATTCTAATAATTAATTTTAAAGAAAAGTAGTTATTTTTACATACCTATAACGATTGATTATATTATCATTTATTTTCGTTAATGCAATGGTGAGTATATATATTTTATTGTTTATAAATGAGCAAAACATGATATCAAGGAAACAGTTTGAGATATAATCCGAACTACGAAATTGCATTTTTTTTTTCTCATTAGATGTCTTACAATATTATTGTTTTCATAAGATAAAATCAATTATTTTCATTTGATTTCGTTAAATTAGCTAGGTACATATAACGAAAATGAATAAAAGCATATAATATAGGAAAAACTGTAGGCATCACGTATTTTCTTGGTGTAACATAGATTATCAATTTACTGAACACGGGAAAAATACAGTAATATAAAATGGAAGTATTCCCAAACGTCTCTTAAAATGTAACTGTTGTACTGAATTACAAATTACAGCATTCCATTAATCTACTTCATGAATCTTTACTGTAAAATGAAAACTGTGTTTTTGCGTCAATATTTTGACACAGTCACATTTTCGTTTATTATCCGTTTCGGTGTGTACATTGTAGCTATTATAAGTCGACTGCGATGTTTGTTGACGCTTAAACATAAGCAGGCATTTATATAATATAAATATAATTGCACCACTATTATATTTAAGCATAACCGTTAAAACACGTAAAGATTTAAGACAAAGATACAATATTATGCACAATTTAAAAATTATATAAATTTAAACTATGATTTTAACATTTACAAGAATCCGTAAACCTAAAGCATCGATAATAATCATAATACATAACAGCAATTTTTGTTGTCATGATTTTGTTCGACTTTTAATAAAATATAATAATCGTTTATAACACAAATTATAACTTTTTTTTCATTCAATTTTCGTTTGAATTAAATTAAAAACACATAGTGCACTAACATTTTGTAAATTTTCGGAATGGACCAACATATAAAATATTTTATGTGTGGTAATCCTATTAAAATATGTATTGAAGTGTCTACATATATTTTTTAAATACTCCTTCGTAATTTTTATAGTAACTTACTGAATCTAACTAACGTAATATATATAAGAAATATGAAAATTATAAATTAAATATTTAACTGTAATGTTTTTTTTTTCATTTATGAATACATGTATTGTGTTACCTTGAAGGGATATAAAAACAAAATCAAACATGAGCTGGTTTAACTATTTCTAGCGGCTCACTAAGTTATAGACAGTGTTGGGAATAGATAACTAATAATTTATCTAGATAAAGATAAAGATGACTATACTAATTCTTATCTAGATAAAGATAAAGATAGTTATACAAAATTTAATCTAGATAAAGATAAAAATAAGTACATTTTTATCTAGATAAATATGATATAATTTCATGTTTGATTTTGAAAATATTCAGGATACTACAACCTACAGATATTAGGTAAAAAATTCATAATTAAAAACATTTTAAAATAAATATCATTTTTTCAACTCATTTCAAATATTAATAAACATATAAATAAAATAATTTTTTTTTTTAAATAAACTTCAAAAGAAGATGCCAAATCATTCTCTAACTTAATAATAAAAAGAACCGGATGGGCCTCGCTCTGCTGTACAGTTAGGGGTGGAGTGCACCTCGCTTATAGGATAGGTCATTATTATAATGGATTTGTTAAATTTGAATGCAATGATAGATATCATTGTATACGAATAACGATTCTGAACGGAGTTCATATGTTTGTCTAGGATATAATACATTGTTATTTATAAACATTGTAAAAAGTATATTTTATTTTGAAACGATAAATATATTTTTCAATTAGGATGGGTTGGCATACAGCGATATAGTTTGTCAGTCTAGAACATTCTACATTATATTATATTTTACATGTAATTTTATGTCAATATTCGCTGTTCAAACGCTTATAAAAAAAAATTGAGCCTATGGATTTTAATAATTTTTGAATGACATTAAGAAATACTTCTGTGGAATCTTCGATTAAATTTTCAAGTATTTTGTAGTAGCCAAATTTTTTTTATCACCGATTATAAAAAAAAAATGTAAAAAAATCGAATATTTTAAATGCCTATAAGTGGCTTAAAAATCAATATAATATTTTGAAAAAAATATGACATAAAGGAAATACCAATCCTAACAGCTGGTAGAAATTTCAAAAATCTGCGACTTATACTTTTTGAATTATAAAAAATATTTAAAATCGTTTGAGAATAAATCGCTATTTTATGCAATTTCGTAAATATTTAAATTTCAAACAGTCATAAAATTTTTTCCTCTAATTCCGGTAGAAATTTTTTTAAAGATTTTTGAAGAGTAGCCTATACATAACCTCGTGTTAAAATTTTGAACCTTAAGTATGAACAGAAAAAATTTTATGAATTTTTAACTACAAAAAAACTTGCAAATTATCGTGATTTTTACATATTTCGTATAAATTGTAACTTTGAGCACTTATAAAAAAAAATTGTGACTTACGATTTTAGATTTTTTTTTATCAGTTAAGGAACAACTTATAAGAAACCTTGTATTAAATTTTCAAGATTTTCTAGGCAGCTAAATAAATTTTATCGTTATTTAAAAAAAAAATACTTAAAAATATTGAAAATTTCAATTGTCTATAAATAGCTTAATAAAAGTCAAAATACTTTGAAAATTTAATGATGTATAGAGAACGCTAATCTAAACATTTGGTGAAAATTTCAAGTATTTACATCGATTGTTTTTTGAGTTATAGCAAAATAAAAAATTTGATTATGTCGAAAACTGGTTTTGCGTAAAAACTCCCGTTTTTCCCAAATTTTTTTATGGTTTTTCCCGTCGCATTTAAAAAATATTGGAAATTTTTTACTTTCGACCCCCCAAAGTACCAAATAGATTCACTTTCCTTTCAGAAAAGTTGCTACATAAGGCAATCGAAGCATTTTTACTGCCCCAAAACGTGTCGACAGACACAAAAAAAAAAAAAAAAAAAAACACACATCATTGTAAAATCAATACATTCTTCACTCCGTTCAGAATCTAAAATAGACATTTTACTAAGTTAATTTGTTCTTTTAGTAGAACTTGAAGAAGTTTTGATACCTACAAAAAATTAAAATGTATTATAATAAAGTACTTTTTTTCATAACGATTAGTCTTTAAAATTATAAATATAAACGTTAATTTATATTTTTCTCGTACATCAAGACATTATTCATTGCATAATCTTACTCTGTATGAAAAAAATATTAATTTTACATTAAATTTGTTATAGAGTGTATCGTTTGAGAGTATTTAGTACAGTTTACTAATTAATAATTAACTTACAATTTTAATAGTCTGATTCATCATGAAATTATGAGCAATAAATAATAAACAGTAACTTAGTTACTAGTTGATGATGTTTATTACCCATATGTTTAATTTTTATTTAAAAATTAATTGTGGCTTATATTTATAATTTATATCCTATTAATTTTATTTAATTTTTTTCCTAATTGAGAACAGGTGTTTATTTTAAATAAAATAAAATAGGTAATAAATAATAAATACCAAACAAAATTCAGTCAGCATGTGTGTTGCACTGACTTATCAGTATTTGATATTTTTTATTTGCTAATACCATTATGGCTGAATTGTGGGTATTAAATAATAATATAATTTTACTGCAATAACTCTTTCATGCACAGGTTTCTGTATGTTTTCCAGACCTTACTTGCACGTGTACTTAAATTTTTTTTTTTTTTAATTTTTTTTTTCATATATATATTTAAAAATATGTTAGAAACAATTATCAAATAAAAAAAAAAAAATTTAGTTATGAAACTCAGGAGTAACAATATGTGGGTTTACATATATCCCACCGTGCATACTGAGCTCATATTTGCTCACACACTGTGCCTGTTCATATAATAAATTTAAGGATTCGATTATTTTATTTTTGTTTCATGTAGATTGAATCATTGGTATCTATACATTCCTACTATTAACTATGATAAACAGCATATAAAAACTTTATAAGCAAGTTCTTCATTTTCTCTTATTTCAATATTTTGTTAAATAGGAGGGAAAAGTGTACGGTGTTATTGATAACATATTTATTATTTGTTATTTCATTTTCATTTATTCTACGACTGAATCGTGTTTTTTCGGAATTGGTAAAATATATCATCTATTTTCTTCAATGTTAAAAATTTCAACATCTTCTTCTTCGTTACTGAAGAACTAGACGATTTAACTACAACAAATTGTGGACAGGTTGGAACAGAAAGCTCTGGGAAATATGTATCATCATCGTCCGAGTTGTCCACTGATGAAATACTGTCGTCATTAGATGGTAAATCTTCAAAAATGTCATTTATTTCACTTTCTTTTACCAATCGAAACATATTTAAATAAAATCACCCGTACTTTTAAACAACAAACACGTAAAACACAATTATATGAACAAAACTCGCGGGTATAACGATTACGGCGTCGAAATGTGTACTGACGCGACTAACACTTATTGCACGGTGGGACATATAACGGACGCTCATTAATGCACAAATATTGGGCCATATATTTAGAACAGATAATCAAAACCAATATTAAATTGAACTATATTATATTTAGAACTAAATGAAAAAAAAATCATACAAATCGGTCGATTCGATAAGGAGAAAATTAAACATTAAGTTTTAAAAATAAATTTTTAAATATAATAATTTGAAAAAATGAATTAACCTATATTTAATAATCGAAGAGTTCTAGAAATGTACACGCATTAGCCATATATAATGGAAAACATATTAAATATCTTAAATTAAACCAATAAGTTACTAAAAATATTTTATAGGTGGTATACTATTTGTCCCACCGTGCCGGAAAGGTTATTTTTTTGGTGGGACTGTGTATATCCCACCGTGCCGGAAAGAGATAACTAGAGAAGGAAGAGAAAGAACTAAAATGATTTTATTCCCAAGCCTTCGTTGAAAGAAAATCCGTTGACAACATTAGTTGATTCCGTGACAGTGAATGTGCTTTAGATATTGTAATTGTCCACCATTTAAATAAAAATTCAAATAAATCACGATCAGTACACTTCTAATATCTGTTAAGTACTCAGTGTGCATAACGAATAAATTGATGGCATTTAGTAAATGCATTTAGTAAAATCAGCTGTAGATAGATCTTGTTTCAACTGATTGTGATTATCTTTGGCCAGTACTTCAGTATTTCTCGTGTTAGTGGATGCTGATATTGTGATAAGACGAAAAGTTTCAACAATTTCCTTTTTTTTTTTCATAAAGTATATTTACAGATTGAAGCATGCATTCTTTAACAATGTCAGAATCTGAAAATGGCTTCATATGTTTACCGAGTATCCTCGAAATTTGTAAAGAAGCTTGTGGACATTCCTGTTGTTCAGTCATTGCGTGGCTCAAAATTTAAGTTGTCGATCTATATTTCATTTTTAGATTTTACGAAGGCCAGTACCCAATGAGAATTTTTCAGCAAATGAATTGTGTGTCTTTCATAACACTTTCATAACAGCTACTGTTTGAGTACAAATCAAACAAACCGGTAAGGCACCTACTCTATCTGGTAAAATAAAACAATATAAGTCCATCCATTCAGAATAAAATTGTCTGTTTTCATTCTATACTTTTCTTCTTTTTCCATCCATATTCAAATTTAAACAAATTATTATTAAGAATAATATATATTATTTAATTACGAAAATTAATAAACAAAACGGACGAACAAAAATTACGTCGCAACAGACACCACCGTCTCACCGATAACTGACGAACTGACGTGTTGTACGTGTGTTAATATACGTGACTCAACGAGTTGTCGACTTGTCGCAATGAAATTTCAAATAAATAATAAAACAGATAAGATAAGATATGCTTCACAGCTAGTATAATATTTGTTGCAGCCGAAAAAAACCTAATAATGCAGTGATGATATACAAAGATAAAAAATTAACTGCAACATTTATTATTATAACAGTCAGCCTTGATGATAATTACGTATTGAATTATTGGATATTTCTCTCAACATATTAAAACGGTTAAAACGCATTCGTGGGCCGCCATTTGGTGACCCTTGTATTAGAACATTTTTAAACCCTTTATCGATCGGTGAGTGGTTGCGTAGACGGTTAGTTGATTCGACATACACATACATTTAGGTTTCGGCGCAGCCACGGGTATTGAAATTAAACATTTGATTCTATACGACCACGATGACCGCGTGAACAGCGAACGGCAGCCAGGCGCAGCCGACGCCGGACAGGTTGCCCGGATGTTCGCAGGACGATCGGCAGCGTTGGGCACACACGGCGTACGGCGTTCAGTCGACGGACGAGGAACGCGACCAACCGGTCCGTCACGCTTCTCGTCCACCGACGCGTGCGTGCAACACCGACGGTCGACAATCGTCCTGCGACCGTCGGCGACGTCCTACGGGGGCTGCGCCTGGCCAGCGTTCACTGATCACGCGGTCGTAGCGATCGAATCGAATGAAATCTTTAATTTCAAATCACACGTAGCGGCACGGAAACCTGCATCTATGCGCGCGGCGAGTCACCGAGACCATCTACGCACCCGTTCGCCGACCGATAGAAGATTCGGAAACGTTTCGGAGTTACCGAGCGTTGCGAGTGCTCGCGTACACCTCGTCACAGAAACGCGGCGGCGGCCATCGTGCCGCATCTGAACGGCGCGAGTACAATGTCCAGAAGGCGCAGGACGGCGCCCAGGACGCGGTACAGCACGTGGTAGACGGGCGCGTAGACCAGGAACAGCACGACCAGGTTGACGGCGACCACGAAGACCGCGTGTACCAGGAACTCGGTCCAGACGTAGCCGACCGCGGACATGGCGTCCGGGTGCTCGCGGTGCGGTCGGCATCGTTGGGCGTCGTGCACGCGGCGTACGGCGTTCAGCCGGCGGACGAGGAACGCTGTGGACCGGACGGGGACGACGAGCGCGCCGATCACGAACGCGGCCAGCAGCACGACGTGCGCCAGCACCAGCCGGGCGCGGTTGGCCACGTACACGAGCGCGTCCGCGATACTGCCGCTCCGGCCGCCGGAGTCCTGTTCGTCGTCGCCGCCGCCGCCGTCGTCGACCACCGCACTGCACTCGGCCACCAGCAGCCGCTCCATTTGGCCGTCGTGCGGCGTCCACGCGCGCACCGCGCTGCGGCCGCTCCAGCTGCGCACCTCGCGGCACGCGTCCCTGGCCCGGCACAGCAACGAGTTCGAGTCGTCGTCCGGCGGCTTGCACCCGTCGCACGCGCACGTCCCGCGGTAGCAATCGGTCATCGTTACGGTAATTTCGGAACGCGCGTTACAGCAGAGATCGACTCGCACGGTGTATGGTGCGAACACGGTTCGAGACGCGTAAACAAACGCGCGCGTCGTCATGCCGTCGGTGCATAACTTTTGTGGGGCCAATGCAATGGTTATTTGTTGATGTGCATTTTACGGGTTACAATAGTTTACTTTTATCATCAAATCGTTCACATTTTTTTTTTTTTTTTTTTTAATACACCGAGAACATAATATTTACATTTGATAATAATACCAATAAATATATAAACGAAAAGTTTATTACATTCATCGCGCTAAAATGTAAGAATATGAAAAGTTCACCTAAAGATTAAGATATAATGTTTTATTTAACGGAAATGAACATAAACCATGATCACTGATAGAAAAACATATAACTGGTAGACGTGAAGCATTAGAGTGTGTTGATAATTATTTTGATTGAAGGAGGTTTAAAAAATGTATTTTCATTATGCTAAAATATACGTACGAGACAGGAGTGAACAATGGACACAATGGACGTCCCCTCTTGAGAACCACCGATAATCCAGTACTACTGCAGTCGAAAACGATACACTAGTAGTATAGTATACTTACATACTTATTTCCCCCTCGCAAGCGCGCAAAAACATGTTTTACATCAGAAATAAAAATTTCGAAACAATACGTAATAATGTGTTTTTCACATAAGAATGTCATGAAGAATGCAGAAACCGTATTCTCTTAATGTTACCGAATTTATCTCATAAATTCTTAAATCATCAAACATACATTAGAAATGAAAAAAAAAAAAAACAATTTTCATATACCACGTTGTATTATGTGTTATTTTTTTATTTTTTAGAACGTTATTAAAAATCAAGAAACGTTAAATATAATTTTTTTTGTATTTTTATATTATTAACGATACTGTTAGGTAACAATAAAATGTAACTGTTCCACATTACTGCGGTATCGATCACGACTAATGTATAGTGAAAGACACCCGCATTTTGGACCACGGTATTAATTTAATATTTAATTATTAATATATTATATTTATTCAAATTTTGTTTGCATAATTTCTCGATTGTTACAACCATATGTGGTAGCCGAATACATTATACAAGCCGTACACAAATTTTATCATAAATATCCCTGAATACAATTTGTAATTTACATACCTTTACAATATACCTATGTCCTTGGTTTATGTATGCTTAATAAATACTCGGGCTGCAGTTCACTTCAAAAATTAAAAACTGAATGCATTTTAAAGACCCATGCATATCTACTTTTCAGCTCGTAGATATTAATTAATTACTCGACGGATTTAACTTGTGAATTAAAACATATTCGTTACTTTATTTTTGAACTTATATAGCTCATGATATTATAACATAGAATTATTTAACGCGATGTGAAATACACATCTCTTGAAATTCCGCTATTCATTGTCGTGCACAATATTAGTTCTCACAATGAAAATCTTTTGATAAAAGGCCCCCAGACATTTAATTTCAAATTAACTTGGATTGCAACCACAAAGACTACACATGGTTTTAATTATCATAAGCAAATAGACCAAAGCTCTTTGATAAAAAAAATCGTGTTCGAATTTTATATCTTCATCACGCATTCATGTTGTATGCATTGATTACATTTAATAGAGCTGATTTAATATGCTGTACAGTATTAAATTAATTCTATCAGAATTATTCCACCGTTGTTCGTTTGATAAAAGCTTAGAAATTTGATAGTGAATATTTATACATAGTATTTAAAATATTATCATCATCATAATATTATAATCGTTTATTCGTGACATACTATAATTGAAAATTATTTGTCATTTAAATTTTTTATTCGTATATTAGTTCAAATGTTTGTTAATAAATGAGAATTATCTCAAACGGCAAAATTATACGTTTTTAATGTGAACTTTTGTAATGAAATTTGTTTAATTTACTTATATATTAATTAAAATATATTAAATAAAACACCAATGCTATAGTTACGTTTGAAATAATTTGAAATATTTTTAATTAAAGATCTTAGAAAGATGTAATGTATAATGTTTCAATTAAAAATTAAAAAAATAAAATCTCAATTTTAAACGCAATTTACATTCTGAAGAATTTGTTCTAATAATAATAAAATAAAAAATTATTAAAACTTGTACATTCAGTAAAATTTAAAAAATTTAATAGAGTTAAATTAAATAGAGTTACATAAAATTTTTTCTTGTTATTAAAAATATAAATACTTATATAAAACAATATTATTTGAATTAAAATATAATGAATATTTACTGGGTCAGGGAAATTAATAGCTATGAAATATTTTATAAATATGAATATTAAAACATTTTAACAATTTTTTATTTTAATGTAACTAATTTGAATTTGAATTTGTTTGTAATTCATACATTAGCTAATAAAATAAAAAACTTTTTACACCATTAATGTTAAAAACCATTGTTATAAAATTATAATTTTATTTCAAAATATACATCATTATATAAAATATAGGTTAGAGTATGCGAAAAAAAATTTTTTGTAAGATATATCGATTTTAAATTTATAAATTTGTTTTCGACCTTTTTTCTTTAATAAAAATGATTATTTAAATAATCTAAAATAATATATAGTAGTCAATTATATTAAATCTTTAAATTTATTGAACTTAAAATTTCGATCGATATAAGTATATTTTCAATTATAATATTTCTAGCGTATGAATATAATAACACATATAAAAACAAAAAATATGTGTATTTTATAATTTCTTTTACTACTTATATTACCAAAATTATGTTGAAATCTCTTTTCTTATATTTCCTGAAAAATATACAATAAAATAATTTTCATTAAGAAAATATCATTGTGTAGATGCGTTTATATATTGGATTAGAGGTTTAATAGCATTTGGCACCACTGAATCCACGAAGAAAGATATGTAGAGTTTATAAAATTCAAACAAATAATTGCTTCAAATAATTCCCAAGTTCAAAAACTCAATTTTAAAGTTGTATTTTGCAATTGGTAAGTATTCCTTCGTATCTCAAACGGGTTTTGAAAAATAACTCTTGTCCCTCTTCCCCTTACATTGCTGAAATTGACCGAGACGGATGTTCGTAAATTATAGATCGAGATTTGCAAGTGTATTTATAATAGTTAGATGCCCATAAATGTTTAAGCAGACATTATAAAAACTTCAAGGCATTTGTCGATTCAGCTACTTCATAGCTTTAACTGACCGGGAAAAACTTACTTTTAAGTTAAAGCTTAGAATCACTAGAAAAAGTTTATACTGTATTCACAGTACTATATGGGATTTTGGATTTATAGTGGACTACGCATACACTGTAATCTAAAAATCTTTAACTTAAATAATTTTATATAAATATCTACATGACGGTATAATAAATACTATAATAACTATGTGAAAATTATAAAATAAATTATATTAATTTTTTCGCAAACATTGCTGGTTCCATTTATGGAGCGTATTTTAATAGCGTTGTTACTCGTTGTAGCTATATAAATTGATATAGTGCTACTGTAGATATTATAAAACGTGTTTAGATTGATTAGTGATATCCAATGTGTTTTATTTCACAATTTAATTTAGAGACATACAGGTCTTAATGAGATGAGTAAAGAAAGAAGAAAAAATAATAAATACGAGTAATAGTATACTGTCATTACAAGATGTTTAAAAAAAAAACAATATAAATTCGTTTTCAAATAATAAGTGTTTTAATTTATAAATATAAAGCAAAATATTTTATTAAAATATGATATCCTAAATTTATTTTAATAATGTAAATACATTTGGTGAATTACATATTATAATAAGTGTTTTAGATTATTATATATTTTCTTTAGGGATAAGAAAAAAGTATTTGAGGGACGGTAGGCTGGATTACACTGCTATAAAATATACATTTGTATGAGTCAATTGAAGAATAAAATGTCTCTCGTTGTTTTGTAGATTTGAAATGCCTTTTATTAGGAGACTAGGCGGGGAATTACACTATCGGACTTCTATCAGATATCATGTGCGTTTGGCTTAAGGTCAAAAAAGGATAAATTTATATATATATTTTAGATGCCTCTCTTTTTCTCTCTCTCTCTCTCTATATATATATATAGAGAGAGAAAGAGAGAGGCATCTAAAATATGGACGCAATGGGCCTACGTGGGCTCCGTTGTGCCCTATAACGAGATATCGAGTATCCCACGAGGATTTACTTACTGTGATTTCTGCTGTATTCTGTAATAAAGATAATCAAATAATGGTTTTTATTTACTTGGCTAAAGAATTGTAATCAATATGGTTTTTGAAAATAAATATAAATCTTTCAATGTGGTATTAAATATAAGTGAAACATTTTTCATTTTTTTTTTTTTTTATTGTATCAATCCTATTCCAAGATGAATGGTATACGTGACAATTATTTTTTTTGAATACCATTCATGATAAAAAGTGAAAAATAAAACTATAATTGAATAGTGGTTATAAAATGTACAAAATTAGTGAGACGAAAAGTAATTTTTAATGTCAAATACATATTTTTTTTATTCTAATATAAACTAAGTGTGCAGGGCTGTTTTAATGCTTAGGTGACTGGAACCCACATTTTGGACTACGCTCTTTGGACTCTTCGTTTGAGCCCCACGCTCTGACACTTGAAAAATTTTAAGGTTTTTTCAAAATACAATGGTTTACATTTATTACAAATATAGTTTGAATTCTTATTTGACAATATTATATTATTAATTAAATGCATTCAAGTACCAAATATTTGTAAAGGTTACACCAAGTAAAGGCGTAGATAAAGATTATTTATTATTTGTAGATGGGTTTAATATATTTAGGTAGGTAATAATTGTTTTTATCATGGGAGTGCAGATTAAAATCTGTAAAAATAATTTTTTAAGAATTCAGTGAAAATTCAATTTAAATAAATAAATAAGACGTTATCAGAAGTCAATAAATCTATAAAAAATACCAGCAAATAAAAGTAAAGCTTTTTCTCTAGTTGAATTTTAAATGTCATACAAATTTGGACAAAGTCGAGTAATATATTATAATTTGTTAAATACTATTAATCAAACTCAGCAGAACGAAAAAATTTTAACGAATTTTTCTGTAAATAATTAGAAAAACCTAAAACAGTTTTTATATGAGAATCGAGAAATGGGTTTAATGAAAAAAAAAAAAAAGATGCTATTATATGCAAACAAATCAATAACACCAGAATTTAAATCTATAAGAAAAAATGTAAAGAAACCAATGTTTAATTATGAAAACTTTCCTATATCATGTTCGATAAATGAAGAAGAATCTTTTGTCAATATTAGATCAAGCAATTGTATTTATACATCAAATATTTGTAAAGTTGAATCATTTTCACAACTATTTTGGATTTCTTTTTGATACTGGCATTTACTGTTGATTCAGATATATTGATTAAGAGTTGTCATGATATATAAATTATTTTATGAATTGGTTAAAATGGTGGAATTGAAGCATATGATGAATTTTGCCTTCGTTCAGAAATAATATAAAAAGAGACTTCACCTCTTCAAGTTTTACAAAATACCATAATCAATATTGTTTATGAAATGTATGTATATTCAACTAGAGCAACGATAACCAGGTGCGTTACCCCAGCACCCGTACTTTCGAAATCATGAATTGTAATCGCACAGTATTATGTACTTTATTTTGTACAATTTTTTACAACCAAAATTAAATTTTGTACAACCCCCAAACCCCTCCGAAATCCAATTTCATCACCGGTAAGATGAAATTGGATTTCGGAGGGGTTTGGGGGTTGTACAAAATTGTACAAAATAAAGTACATAATACTGTGCGATTACAATTCATGATTTCGAAAGTACGGGTACTGGGGTAACGCACCTACGATAAGCCTATTACATACGTCATAATAATACGCAACAATTTAATCATAATATTGATTGCACGTGTATGAGAATGTGCGATACAAAATAAGTTTTTATATGTATTAAGGCGTTAATGTAACGTAAAAATACTTTCGACCAACTTAGCACACATAATTTTTTTAAAACGGGAAACGTTGCAGGGTCTCAATCACCTTTGTGGCGGAAAGCATTAACAATTTTTTTTTTCGTATACCCCACGAATCGCTGATACGGCCCTGGATTAGGCATTTGACTTTCTTTCCAACACACAGGACGCGTAGTTGGACTCGTATCGTATCGATGAAGCAAATGTTGGACGCTTTGGTCGCGTTGTATTGTTAAGGTACGGTTTCCCTTGCGCGATCGCGAACGCGAACTACAATTTAAGATCACGTTCGCGTCATGTTGGTTTGCTCTAGACCAGCTGTTCCCAACCTGTGGTACGCGTACCACAAATGGTGTGCGGAAATTTTTTTTTAAAGGAATAGTTTTATTTTTAAAATTATTACCATTCAATAATACATTTGATACAAATATATATTAATATATTAGCTGATTTTATAAATATCTATGATATAGGAACAAAACGAATATAGAAGACAGCTTCAGACATAAAATAACCAACATGAAGCTCGATACTGACGTTCTCATTAATTTAATAAATACAAAATAAACTGTCACATTAAAGTATTCATTTATATTCATTATAATTAATTATAGCTATAAATATTTTACCATATGTTATTTTTTGTGCATTAAATGCTTTGTTTATGTATTTATGTAGATTAAATCGACAAAGTTAATTATAAAAAAGCATCAACTCTAGAAAATAATGTTATTTTATTTTTTGATTCTTAAAAAAAAAAAAAATGAAAAAAAGATTATTAAGTCAAGTGGTACGTGAACATTTTTCAAAATATGCAAGTGGTACGCGGATATCAAAAGGTTGGGAATCGCTGCTTCAGACTATTCTGCGCTGCGACCGAAAGATTTATAATTTATATTTTAACAGTTGTTCGTCAGTCGTACTCGATATTTTTAAGCGCTAAGTTCACGATGTACGAGTACTGTTTGTTTTTAAAAAATATTTTAATGGATTCAGTCGATAAAGAAATCTTAAAAATTATTTTTCTAGAAGAAGAAGAAGAAGATGATGATGAGATCTTGCTTTGGTATTTATCGGAAGAAAAAAGAAAGCAGCATGATCCTTTATTTGCAAAGGAGTGGTACCGAAGGTTATCATGAAATACTTATCAACGGCCATCTGAAAAATAATGAAATTCAGTTCAGGGAATTTTTCAGGTTAAACCGTAACCAGTTCGATTTTATTTTGAATCTAACAAGGGGCGATTGAACATTATTAATGATCATTATCAAAACAACGAGTCGATAGCGTTCGCACTGCGAACAAATTTAAACCGCCGACCGCGTTCGCGCAAGAAAAACCAACCGCATTCGATTTGCATTGTATCAGCAGATCGCGGTTCGGGTTCGCAATCGCGCTAGGGAAACCGTATCTTCACGCAGCGCACACGTGTGTGGCGGATCGCAGGTGCTCGCGTGCAACCTTGCGCACGGGACACGACGACACCACCACCACCACCAACACCACTCCGGACGCACTCGCCCGCGGTGCCCACCCTGGACCGCGGGCCCGGGGTGGTTTCGGTGCCGGTGGGCGTGGCCAGACGACGTGCGACCGCGGCTCGTCGGCAAAACGCGTGTACCTGCCGAGCGCAGCCGGTGTCGGCACACGCGGTCGACGGCAGCAGTATCGCGCGCGCCGACGACCATGGACCACCGCGCCACGTGCATCGCGTTCGTCGCCGCCGCCGTCACGATCGTCTCGCAAATGTCGTCAGGTAAATGTAACAACCGTAGTATTGTAATGTAATAGAACTCTGCGGCGTTCCCGCCGTTGCCGTTTTCGTCAACGATCTCGGCCAATCAGCCGAGAAATATCCCGAAACTGTCGAACGAAAACAAAAATAAAACGTGTACAGGTATACGGAAAACAAAATGAAAATTTATAATGTAACGAAAAAAAATTTCATGTCATCAGCGCGTTTTAAAACGGTAAATTTATCGTCGCCGTAAGTTCCGGTCGTGATCCGAATTCGACGGTTCCTTTTCGGAACGAACTAGATGTCGCGTCGTCCGTCGACGATTTTTGGAAATCTATGACGGCAACGAATGGCCTTTCGACCGTGTTGCTTTTCGATGTTATCGTAACCGCTTTTATGACTCGAAGGAGAAACGGGATATGAAACGCAGGATTGGAAACTGTTTTGAATTTCACCCTGTGAATGTGTTATGATAATATCGTTTTGAGAAGAGCGATTCGATTCAAGCTAGACTAACCCTAAGTTATTTTATCGAGTTCTAAACATTTCGGTTACGTGAATGTTTAATAAATTTTTTAATAAGAGATTTCAAAGTTTTAAACTAGTTACATCGATTTCTCTCAGAACATGGATTACAATGCATAATTTATTTTTTATTTTTTATAATTTATTGAAATTAAATTATCAAGTTTTCATAATATTTTTCGAACGGAATCATTTTTCATTAAATTTTTATAAAACCAATATTGATACAAAAACAGAGTCTGTAACTTGATTGTTAAAATATTATTTATTGCACATTTTTGGTTCACACATAGCAGTTGTTCTGGCAGTATCACGAAACACTGTTGTAATTTCTGGTGTAAATAAATTTAAGAATGTATAAAAGCAATTTATATTTGAGTTACATTTTTTTTCTGTAGTTTTCGATTAAAACTATCTGTATAAATAATTTTTTACGGTGGAATTTACATTACATCATCATGTAAATTATTAAAGAGTATAAATCGTAACTTATTATTGTTTCATTTATAAACTTTTAAATTCTATTAATTTTTATGTTTTGTTAATTTTTTCAATTATATAATAGGTATAAAATATTTAGAGCTAAAAACTGTTGTAACTTTGGGGTTTTGAATTAAAAAATATAATTATTGTTAAATGTTTCAATCATCTTGTTATTCATTAATTGTTGTTTTTCTTACATAAGAAAATTTCAAGATCACGAAAAACAAAATTAATGTAAATTTAAAAAATAAATGATTTACTAAGTAGTTTTTTAAGTTGTTATATTCTATATGTCCACGCCAAATTATTTTATTACATAAACAGTAGTGCTATAAAAAGGTAACATACTTTGAGGAACAATGTTTTTAGATCGCCTTTTAAAGATACTAAAAAATATATAAATGGAAAGGATATTTGAGTATAACACAAAAATGAACAAAAACCACAAAGATAAACCGTAGATAACCATGTCAATTGTCAATCCGAATGGAAAGTATTCAAAAAATCAAGAGTATTAATAATTATACCATAATGTAAAGTGTTAATCGTTAAAAATTCATACCGCAGTGAATCTAATATGAAGGTTATTTATGTAGTTTGCTATAATGATTGTTGTAATCATATAAAAGCCTAAAAGCTTTAAAACGTTGTACTTGATGGTTTTGCGACATACACCAGGAAATAGTTCATTTTATAAATTTGTTTATTTTTACATGTCATTAAAACTCGTTCAAGTTCAATTTTTAAGAACTTTTAGAAACTATAGAAAGAATCAATAATTTTGACGATTTTATCCAAACAACTCGTCGTTTGATTTTTCTAAAAATGATTTAAGTTTTTTGGAAGATAATAATATTATATATATATCAAGGTTGAAACGTTTAATACGGTATATTATAAAACCGTATTATACGTACGTAGGTATAAAACGTATAAATCGTATAGTATAAAACTCATAATTATATGCGTTGTATACAGTATAAAAATAAAATCACTAATAAAAAAAAATAACTAAAAATAAGCATCCTGCAGAATTAACAGGATTGGCAAATAAATTATTAAATTTACCAGCGCAAAATGCCCAGTTAGATAGAGTGTTTTAAACTGGTTATACATTCACAATTCTCTCCAGAACCGTTTGAATCCAGAACGTTCCAGAAAACTATTAAGTATTAACTACTCACTTAAATTAAATTAAAAAACACTAAGTTCATCAAAATTAAATTAATTAGTATACTATATAGTATATAATTATAATTAAAAGTTTATAATGTTAATATTTCAGCTTAAATAATTGTACACAAATAAATGTTTCTTCTTAATATGTATTATTTAATAAAGAATAGAAGTGTCAAAGGAAATTATTTTATTTTATACAAATATTCCATATTAACTTGACAACATATACATTTTTCTTTACAATATGAATAGGAATATAATAATATATTATATTTTGTGTCTGTTGTAATATTTTATTGTTTTTTTATTTTTAGGTACCTTTTTGAAAGAATAAGAAAATTGCAAATAAAAATATTTTTTTATAATTATAAAATAATTATATTGTAATATATTACCTACCAAATATATAATTTTTACTAAGTATAAGAATAAAAAACCTAACTTCATATCTAAAATAGGAAGTATTTTTAATTTTTAAAAAGAAATTTTAAAAATATAACATATTATACGTTTTAGTAATTTTATACGTTTTATACGTGCGGTATTTACGTGTAACGTATAAAACGTTTTATACGCGTAT